>JAQQAE010015942.1:0-11904 GCA_029823295.1 Pseudamia nigra
TTAAGAGATTATTGCTAAATTCATGCATCCACAAAGACAGTGCTAGTAGTTAAAAAAAAAAAAACGCTCGGTGACAGTTTGCCTCTGAGATAAATTGGCCACAGCAAAAGTGTCTCCTGCTGGTGACCAGTCTGTGTTATCTGTGCCATGAACATGCAATTTCTCCTTGATTGTGCTCCCCACGGATAAGTAAACACATTCACTGGAGCACTAAACTGCAAAAGACAAGAGCCTGAAAGACAGTAGTAATAATCTGCCAGAAGAGACAAATTCAGAGCACACTACAGCAATACTCTTCAGATGTTAGATTCTCATATTGTCATGACGGGGTCCGTGTATCTAAAGATTGCCAGACGGTAAACATTTTGCTTTTTTAAGCATCTATTTATTAAGATAACACTTGGATGTCAGTTTGTTTTTCCCGCATGACTCTGAACCACGGAGCTAAGAACCTCTATATCCATGCTGATTTCCTAGATGTCTGTGTGAGATGTACTATAACTGACAGATATGAATGAAATATGAAATGCCTGCATCGCCTGCACTGCCCTGCTTTTCCCACACCACCGCTTCAATTTAGCCGTACAAACAGAATTCCACCGCGCAGGATGACTGGGTTAATGTTATGGACTTGCATGGGACGAAGTTTGAAAAAGGTTAATGTTGGTGGTAATGTATCCTCAGGTGTGCTGCATGGCAATTTCAACCAGGGACTTTATAGTCTAATACCAGCGGCGTTTTTTGAGTGGCTGTAGCCCCTCGTATTTCATTCTAGCCCCTAAAACCTTGAGTTATTAGAATCATAAATGTGCTATAGCTAAGATGGGTAGTACTCAAGTACATTTACTTGGTTACTTGAGTCATTTTTTCCCAAAAAAGTGCACTTCTAGGAGTATTTGTTTTTACAGAATGCTTCATGATAGAAAAAAAATGTACTTTCCAGCTCAATGAGTAGGACTAAAGTGAACCAAAACAAAACAACCTGAGATTCAACAAATGAGCACAAAACTAACAAAATACTCAAGTATATACTCAAAATACTTTTGTTAAATACTCAAGTATTTTCTTAGTTAAAAAAAGGAACAAAATAAAAAAACAAATTAAATTAAAAATGAACAAAAATACGCAACAAAATGAGTAACAGTAAAGAAAACCCAATAAAGCAAATTAATAAAAATGTACAATATAACCAATGGAATTGAGAAAAATCAGCAAATACACAATAAAATGAGCAAAAATGTATTTAACAATCAAGTAAATTAACAAAAATGACCAATGTAACCAACAAAACCGCACAAAGAAATAACAAAATGCACTACAAAGTGAGCAAAAATTATTAAAATAATGAAGTAAATTAATATAAATGTACAATGTAACAAAGCATTTAAACAAAATTAGAAATACAATTAAAAAACAAGTTTGATTAAATTAACCAGTAGTGGGTAGTACCCCAACTAAAGTCTTCTAGGGATGAACTGCAGGACCAGGACCACCAAACAAGCCCTTGTATAGTTTACGTGCATCTTTACACTGCCCAGTTGTTTTTTGTTTCAAATCCATCAAATTTAAGGACTAAATGTTCACTTGCAGCCCCATACTGTATGTCCTACCCACTCACAGGTGCCATTGCATTAAGATAATTGACGTTATTTCAGCTTCATCTGTCAGTGTCATAATGTTCTGACTAGCGCTGTCAAATGATTAAAATTTTGAATATGTTTAATCACAGGGTCACTGTGGATTAATTTCGATTAATCACTATCAATACCCATTCATTGTTTTTGTTTTTGTGGCAGCAAAACACTCACAACAGAAGGTAGTATAAACGTACACTGACCATGTTTATTTCATACTACGTATTAAATGTGTCTAGTTTAAAAGAGTTTAGCCGCAGCTGTCATGTTACGTGCACTGTCCTTATACAATAATTGTGATTTTTGCTTCAATTGCCCACTCATGTGCCACTGTTTGGAATTGTTTAGCACATGCCTCTGCAAAGTGACACTAGTGTGTGTGTGTCTGTGTATTTATCTATGTATTAGTAATTCATATTTCTACAGTTTACTTGTAAACAAAGTACAAATCAATATGATTCATTATTCATATTTCAATTCAATACGTTAATAAAAGTAACGACATAAAATTCATCAGTTGTCTGTACAAAATAATCTGTACCATATTTCAATTCACAATCAGTTAGTTTTAGCACTCACTAGCACTCAGTTTGTACAGACTTCCGTCTAGCAGTTACTGTCAAACAAACACAAAAATACAATAAATGGAAACCGCTATCGGAAAGACAAGAAAGCCATATTTAAGGCAACATATTCAAAAGTAAATAATGGTCACTTCTTACCAGACAATAACCAAATAACCATAATACATGATAAATGTTCATAAAACACTCGTTTTTCTACAATGGAGTTCCACTTGCCACAAAATTTCTGTTTTCGCACTAAAATATTTGAATTAGCTGCAATACTTTATATCATACTTCTGTTCTAGATAAAAGCAGCTTATCACTGAGTTAGATTTCTCTTAACCGTGTTCATTACAATGAAAAATGAATATTTATGCCTCGAGACATATCTGCTTCGAGACGCCATCTTGTTTTTCCCACAGAAAAGCAGCAGCGAATCAGGAGGGGGAGCTAATGTCAGCTGACCACCATTGCATTGTGGGATTTTGAGTTTTGTGCCAGTAATCAGCAGTTGTCCATGCTGATGGGTGTTATCGTGGGATTTTGAGTTATTGTGCATTGCGCACGCGTTAATTGCATTAAAATCTTTAATCTAATTAATCATGTAAATGGATTAATCTAGATTAACAGGCTAATTTTGACAGCCCTAGTTATGACTTATCTGTGTATGAGGTAATAGTATCCTGCATAATGCTGCAGTCTATCCCCTTCTAGTGGGAGAATGAAATTTCTTTTTTTTTTTGTACTGATTGCGGTTGGAAACAAATGACAATAAAGGAAACCTGAACCTGAACCTGATTATTAACACTATTACCTCTTCACTTGTTAGTGGTCATGATGCTATGGCTGATGGGTGTGTAGCTCATGTGGTTGCAGCCATATATAGGATCAGTTTCCCTTAAATTCTGTTCCTAGAATTGCCCCTGTCCCATACGTATATTTATTTACCTGCCTCAACATGAAGCAAATACACATCCTGTTAATGAAGCAAATATTTGTGATTTTGATTGAAACACTGCTGTGTTTACCTCTGGTTGTTGATGGCTCTATAATCTACCTCCAACTCCATTACTGTTACCCGTTAGTGTTACTATCAGAAAATCTTCGTGTCACTACGAGCTGTGCGCAAAATCATAATGTGATATTTGTAAAAAGTTCAACCGCCTTGCCTCGCCTTGTCATCATAACGTGTCTGGAATTAACTTTTTAGCTCACTGCCAAAGGCTGTAAGCAAAAAAAAAAAATTACCTGCCAGAAGTACTGCCCTTTATCAGACAAAATAATTAATAAATATATTTCCCATCCTTGAAATGTCAACCTGCCCGTTCTCAGTTTATTTTAATAGAGTTTATATATCCTG
Source organism: Pseudamia nigra (assembly GCA_029823295.1). Taxonomy (NCBI): domain Eukaryota; kingdom Metazoa; phylum Chordata; class Actinopteri; order Kurtiformes; family Apogonidae; genus Pseudamia; species Pseudamia nigra. Next base: position 3,561 of record JAQQAE010015942.1, read on the forward strand.
TCATTTTCTACCCGCTCGCTTATTTCTCTGTAACATGTAAATGTCTCATATTTGCTATATATTATCAAAGGACAATAAGGCAAAGGTGGAGATGATACAACATTAGTTAATTGTTTAGACAGAAAGTAAACTGATACACCGGAGAGAATGGAGAGGCACGTTTTTAGTCGGGCATCTCTGGATCCTCCTGTAAATTTTTAAACACTGTTTTGTGTGTTCACCAGTTTGTGCCTCTTCTGTATATGTTTATAGGGGGAGAAAATGAACAAACAAAATGAGTGAAATCGTCAAGAAAACTGGCAAAATAATCAATCAAATAAATGCCCGAGTTTGGAAAATAATTTAAAAATTGAACAAAATAAGCAAAATTACAGTGGCGCATTGCATTCACTAGAAAAATATTTTTTTAGAACCCTTATCTCATAATTACGAGAAAAGATCTTGTAATTATGAGAAAAGATCTTGTAATTATGAGATCTTTTCTTATAATTACGAGTTATCAGTGATCCCTCCAACGCTGCAGACATTGGTGAATATGGCGCTGTCAGATTTGATCTACTTTTATTTCTTTCTTGGACTGAGACATTGGGAAATATTAATGTTTCTTCGTGAGGAGGGTATTAATATTAGTACTATATAACACTACGAAGACGTTTCAAATGATTAGGATTGTTCAGAGGGAGGGTCCACACTGATCTAACAGAAGTCACTCGCTTCCTGCCGTAGCAGTTAAACTAGTACAGGATACTTCATGGATATACAGTAAATATATGCATTTAAAATGTATCCAGCCCAGTGTTACCACACCTATGAGAATCACATATCCTGGGTTAATGCACATGAAACATATCAGGAACATCATACAACAGGGAGTGAATGCACCACAAACATGTCTAATCTTACCAGATCCATAAGTCATAATTACAAGATCCGTAAGTCATAATTATGAGCTAGTGGGTCTTTTTTTTTTTAAGGATGAACGCAATGCGCTTCTGTACAAAATGAACAAGCCTAAGTGACAAAATTTATGAAAAAATCAAGAAAATTTACAAAATAACGAAGAAAATGATAAATTTGGACAATTTGGAATATAATCAAGAAAATGAATAAATTAAGCTGCAACATAAACAAAAATAATCAAAATAATTGAAGAAATGAACCACGTATGCAACAAAATGAGTTAAATACTCAAGAAAACCAGCAAAATAAGCTACAATATTATTAAAGGAAATTAACAAAATAAGTAGCAAATTGAATAAAAAACGAAATTTACAAAATAAGCAACAAAATGAACATAAATGAACAATATCCTTAACAAAAGCAACAAAATGAACAACATATTGGACAAAATTGACAAAATAAGTGACAAAATAGACAAAACTGATAAAAATAATAAAGAAGTCAGCAAAATAAACAACATTTTCATGTATTTTACTTAATATCCTACATGTAAAAGTTGTTAGCAACACTAAATGAATAAGAACTATCCATCCATCCATTTTCTACCCCTTAATCCTTGTGAGGGTCAGGGGGGGGGGGTGCTGGAGCCTATCCCAGCTGACTTGAGCGAAGGCAGGGTACATCCTGGATGAGTCGCCAGTTCATCGCAGGGCTGACACATAGAGACAGACAACCATTCACACTCACATTCACGCCTATGGACAATTTAGAGTGACCACCTAACCCCCTAGTGCATGTTTTTGGTTGTGGGAGGAACTACTGTACTGTAAATTAAGAACGAAGTCAACAAAATGGACAAAAATTAACATAATGAATAAACTCAGCAAAAATTTACAAAGTAAGCAAAGAAATGATCAGTAATGAGCATAATAATCAAGAAAATTGCCAAGTACAAGGAAGAACATTAACAAAAATGAACCCAACAATTACCAAAACCATCACTATTTATGTAAAGGAGAGTTTTTAGAGACACAAAAGTTACATATCACACAAAGACTATCCAACTATGAACTATGTTTTTTTTTATTTTTCCCCATGAAATCCATTCTTGTTCATAAAGTCACATAGAGATAAAAGGAGCTACTCTTTTTTTTTTTGTTTTTTTTTTTTGTTTCTTCACACCTGCGCTTAAAATCCTTTAGTCTCAAACAGGAAAAATCCACTTTAAGGTCACAGTGATTTATTCCACTAGAGTGGCAGGTTCCATATTCATTGAACCGTTTTCAGTGACTTTTCATAGTATGTATAACACAATCCACCAAAGGAAGTCAGAACAAGATTTCTTTATGTGATAGACTGCGGGCCCTGCTATTCTTCTGTATTCTCAGTGGTTATTTTATTACACGTGGTGGTCACTGAGAGCATAAAACAGATCTTTGAAAAAAGCTGTTTATGGATATTATACCATACTATTATAAGGTACCAATAGCTGTCAAATAAAACACCACTGTCTTATTGAGTTTAAATCAATATATGTCACACTTGAACTGCCTGAATTCACGATACAGTATATGTAATCTACAATAAATTGATGTTAAATATACATTAGTTTCTCAAATATGTCTGTAATGTATATATGTACAATATGTACAAGTGATACAACAAGATGTAATTTTCAAATGAAAGGGGATATGCATTTTTACAATACTGGAAATGTAATTTATGTAAATCAAAAACATTAGAGTCGAACATTGAGGTACCCCAAAAAGTAGCTTAGCTTCATGTGAATCACGCCTATTAAAACATGCTGTTCTCTACCCCTAAATTAATCCACCAGTCATTTTAGAGCCACACTCTGAAAGCCTAATTACATAATGTATGTAATTTTGTGAGAATATGATGATCAGTGTATTTATTTGTTTGAACAAATGACACCAGTTTCAAACTCCACATTAATGCAACATTTCCACCAAAGCGCTTTGTCCTGTTATTGACATTACCCACATTTTAATAATGCTGAATGTGTCCCTGCTGTGTTGTCCTTTATCATTCTGAGATGAGAACACTATAATTATTTAATCAGGCTTGGGTGATGTCAGTACATAGTTTGTGCTGCAAACATAAAGTTATTAATGAAAGAATAAGCATTATTGATATGTTTATGGTGGCAGACCAATCAGTTGAACTAAGGGGCTCTAAAGTTCCTGCGCTTCTTTTGTATCTTAATCTCTAAAAAATGACCAGACTTTATTTTTCTATTTTGGTTGCAGGAGGCATGGTTTCTTTGTTGACTCTTTGTGCTGTTAACATTTCTCCAAATCATGTTTCTTGGACATTTATAATTGTAAAAGAAAGAGAAAGGGCATGATCATGTGATGGAAAAGTGTTGGGACACATCATCTTCTCCCGAGGCCAGTCGTGTAATTTCTTTTTTAGATTCACAGGCACAGAGGAAAATAATCAGACAGTGCAGGACTGGAGCCTAAAAGCAGTTTCTCAGTGCCACAAGGCAGCAGAAAAACATGTTTAAATGCTACCACTTTGTGTGGACGGAATAACAGAATGTTTTTCTGAGCCATTGTTTTACCCTGATATAATGAGCAGATTGAGTATGAGGTCCAGCAGGGAGAAAAACACCTATTACCAGCCAATAATATATGACTCATCATGTTAAGCGATATCATTTAAAATAATTAGCTTTCACGTCAAAAAGTTCAAATTAACTGAATGGACATGTTAAATTTCAAAAAGGAGATTTATCTCTACTTCCCAGTGCTCAAACTCAAACAGCAAGTAATCAATGTTAGATTAGTTCTTAATAGAATACAACACACCGTTTTTTTCTATCATGATTGACATAAATGAATATTTGATGAAGATGTCAGTATGAATACAATATGATTTGTTGTTTGGTGAGCAGTTGGACTCCCTGAATGAATCTTTCTAAATTTTTACAAGCCAAATTAGAAAGCCGAACTCCCTCTTCATCAATTTAATTGGGTGCGCAGTAGTGTATGAATCACACTAAGTTTGCTGCAGGCGAAGATTTCAATCGTACAGTCCAAAAGCTGGTAAGTTCTCCCTTGAAATATTGATAAGAGTGTCTGGGAACCACTCCTCTAACACTCTCCCCATGTGCCCAAGTTAAGATCATTTGATCACCCACCTCAGAGAAATCTACAGCAGTGATTTACTCTCTGTATTTTATTTTATTTTTTATCCAGGCTATCATCTGTCTTGGCCTGGCACATGGAGCCTGGATTTGCCCTCCGTAGTCTGTCTTCCACATTACAACAGGTTCAGCATCCCGTCCACCTCCCACCACTCAGAGAAGCCTTCTATAGAGCCACTGAGACACAGCTCAGTGCTGGTGATGCTGAGATGTTGGTGGAGGTTTAATCCTCACTCTGCGAAATGAGGTTCTACTGCTCTCCCTCTTGCTCTTGCAACTTTGATCAAGCCCTAATGTGATTAGTCAGTGACCCTGACATGACTAGCCCAGGAACTTGTAAAAGAAGCGAGGGGAGGAGGGGGTGGGAGGCTGTCTGATCTGACCAGTAAACCAGGAGAAGAAAGGAATTATTCTGAAGGTGTCTTTCTTCTGTTGCTGCTCTGCCTTGTGGGTAATAAAGGTTTCATGTATTCGTTTTACCCTGGCAAAAATTGCGATCTATAATGACCTGACATTTCTTTTTTAAAAGTAGCCAAGAGGCTCATGATGTGAATGTTAACCAGGGCTCTTCTTCATGTAAGGTGCAGTCTGCAGGGACAAGGCTTCTTTTGAATTCTACGGGTTCAAGCTGCTGAGTCCTCATGGTAAATTCAAGTAAATCCACAGCTGCCTATATTACACAGTGAAATAGTTGCATACACACCCTGTCACTGCAGCACATCTGTGTAAAAAAAAAAAAAAGTACATAGTTCTTCACATTAGACTGCACTTGCTCTGTACCCCTTGCAGATCTCTCTTGTTCAAAATCGTACTCTGAGCCTGTTTACTGTGTCGTGCACTGGACTGCTCCCATATTTGCTGCACATTATTCTTGCCGTCAGCTCTCTGATGATGTGTGGGGTGAAACGCGCTGCCTTAACTTCAGAGGCCAAATGTGTCAAGTCTCGATATATTAACTTCACTGTAATGGACTTTATCAGCCATAGTGCAGAAAGTCATGGAGATTAGAGAGAGGGGGAGTGGATGTTCGATTATTTTTGTATTCTGTTTGGTTCCTCACGCCATGCCAGGAACAGCATGAGGATACTTAAACTGCCCTTTGTATTTAACTTCCAGGTACCTGCTGATACAGGAGCTGGCCTAGGCTCCATAATAATCCCAGCTTGTAATGAGCTCACAGTGATTTACAACCCACATCAGAAAAAGTTCAGACAGTACAGAAAATGTAAATTAAAAATAATGTAGCACTCTAGAAATTTATTTTAAAGTTGCATTCTAGTGCAGACAGTATGAAGCAGTGGACAAGGACTGGGGCTGTGCCATGAGACCTATGTGAAATTAACTTAAAGTTGTAATACTGCCGGCAGCCAGTAGGGCATCATTCATTGTGCTACAAAAATCCTGACTCCAACTGAGTTACATATGGCTTCTCTGAAAATACTAAGTGAATACATTTTAGTCCTCAAAATGTCATCATGCCCTCATGAAGTGATCTGATTGTGCATCCTTCAATTTTGCTCCACTATTAAGATATTATGACAAATAATCAGACAAATCACTGCCACATTGCTGATTTGATTGACAGGTAACTATGGTAACTCAACTCACTGGAGTCAGACCAAGTCGGACCTTAGTAGATTCTGTTTATTTAACAATACATAGATTTTCCTGACAGACACTCAACTGTAGTTGTGGGTAAGTGCTTACACTATCAACACCATAATATGATGACTGTTTGGCAATGCTACTAAGTCAGTAAGCTAGCACTTAGCATTACCTTACCCATAAGACCCCTGACATACTACCCTCCCGTAGCTTTGCCGGCATTCATCCACATGTGGTTACATCCTGCTTTTGGCTCCAAAATGTCATCCAAGAAGTGAATATCCAATTGGCCTCAATATAGCCCTTCAGAAACTAATGTTTGACAGTTATTGTACGTTTTCCAATAATATACATGGTCTATGTTATGAACACAATAAATTAATAAAACAAAACTGCCACTGGAAGAAATGTATAGAAACACGGAGCTATCCAAGGCACTCTGTCTGTATTCATCACAGATGTGGACATTTTCCAGGTATTCCACCTCCATATTATACATTATTTCATCCATAAACTGAAACGATTGGACCTGGATGTAACATAACTCCATATATTTATGAAAGATACAGACCTATCCAAGGTCTGCATGCGTCATAAATGCAGACAATATCCAGACGTTTTCCCATCAGAGCTGAAAATACCCCAAATCTTTTAAGTATCCAATTAATATTCTTGAAAAGTTTTAATTATATTACACACATACACATGGAATGTCATAAATTTACAAAGTCATGTTAATAGCCTTGAATTGATGTTTCTTTCAGTGGGATCAAACATTGTTTTGGATTCTCTTTTTGTACCAAATCATGTTTTACAGTGAATGTTCAAATCAGCTATTTTCAAACATTTTTAATGATTTTAAACTCATTTTTACCTAATCTCCCCTTTCTGATTTTTTTTTTTTGTTAGTGTTGCGGATTCAAATTAGAGGTTGTTTAATTGCAATCGTGGGCAAACAAACAAGCTAGCAATTCACACAGCAGCAAAATAGCAGAATTTTGACTGATCTTTCAAAGTCTTTTTGTGTTACCAGTAGTAATGCCACTAAAAGCAGTAGCAGCACCTGTCCCAAAAGTTGACAGGATGGAGATATTATTTTGGTCAATAACAGTGCTGGGTAAACAGAAACAGAACACTGAATACAAAGTAAGAGTATGATCACCTTACCTTTACACTGACTTTGCAATGCAAATAAATACCTCAATCAACCATCATGAAACATGAAATGAATGTCACGTGTCAAAAACAAGGAAGCAGGCTACCTGTTGAAATGTAGCAGTTGTTTTATCTGAAAAAGTAAAACTGAGAAGCACTGAACTGAACGTATCAACTAGACAATGAGGAATATGAAGAGTTTGTGTAACGTGAATGTCAGATGAATCAGATCCACTTTACACCAGATGTGTGTTTTTTGTAAAGACCTTAAATGTCATTCAGTACTATTCACCTCTGGTCAACAGGCATGGCGAGTTTTAAGTAAAATTGAAGCCACTTTTCAGCTGTTGTTGGCACGGCAGGTATGCGGATACAGATGTGGACATGGGATCTTGAAACCAACATTTGCCTTTTTCAGTGGATAACAAAAAGAAGCAAGTCAAACTAAATTTTAATAGCTCTGCCTTGTTTTAAATTAGTCTTTTTCTTACTGTCTTCTATATACGGTATTATGTGCCATAGTGTGTGTTAAATGGTGTATAATAATTTTATTACATATGAATGTGAACACCAGTTTGTGTGTTGCAAGACCCGTAGAAATCAGAGAAGACTCAAAGTGTTTTTAATAAGTATTTCACTCAGATACTCATTGGAGGATTCACCTATGTATTGTGTATTCGTTGCTTGCATTGGGAACCTCGAAAGGACAATGTCAAAGAAGAGACAGAATGTGAAATATGTCCTGTACAATTGGCAGCGAGATGGAAAAGGATGCTGCACCACAAGGGATTCTTTGCCATTAGTCTAGAACGAGGGAGCTGGAGTTGAATGGAAATGGGCTGATTTACAGACATGATGGTGCTTTAGATCAAGAAAAATGTGTCGAAATCACTGACACTGTTGGTTGCATTTAACTTTTGGTCAAATGGCAAAGAAAAATAACTAAATGCAAACACTAAACCCTTTTCTTTTTTCTCACACACATTTTTTTAAGTAATAAATGTAGACAAAATGGAACAAGACAAAGAATAATCTTTATTTAACTGTTGTGGACAATGATCCTAATGATTAATTTGTGACTGTAATATGACAACTGTGACTGTAAACTAAATTAAAGAGATTGCAATTAGTGGGCACAATGTACTCATAAAAATAGTACATGCATATGTTATTATGGAAGAGCAACAAGAAAACACAGACAAAAATAAGACACAAAAAGACATCAAAGATGCAAAAAAAAAAAACAATACTTACATAGGACATGCAAAAACGCAAAGAAATGCAAAAAAAAAAAAATAGTGTTGGAAAACCATTTCAGGTGACGACCTCATGAAGCTCATTGAGAGACCCCAAGGGTTTGCAGAGCTATCAAAAAAACAAAGGGCGGCTACTTCGAAGAAACTAGAATATGACATGTTTTCAGTAATTTCACACTTTTTTATTACCGTATTTTCCGCACTATAAGGCGCACCTAAACGCCGTCTATTTTGTCCAAATATGACACTGCGCCTT
>JAQQAE010015943.1:0-11904 GCA_029823295.1 Pseudamia nigra
AGACAAACAACCATACACACTCACTGATTATGTTTCAGTGTAGGACTAAGGGTTTGTGCCCTGCCCCCATAAGCCAGCAGCCTGGGGGCTTGGGGGTGAGGAGCTGGAGCCTATCCCGGCTGACTGAGGGCAAAGGCAGGGTATACCCTGGATGAGTCAGCAGTTCACAGAGACAAAACGACCAAACAGGCGACAAAATGAACCAGAGGATGATGCACCAGTCACTGATGCACAGACAGCGAGACTCCCACCAAAAACAACGACTAGATGTTCTGTACACTTTCTCTTCTGTGTTTTGGTGAATTGTTAATGCATCGTCTCCACCACGATAAGGCATCTCTGTTGATATCTGTTGCCTGTGCTAAGTCCACTATGAGGTTACTGTGTTGGCAGATGAGTCGCTGTGGCGACCGCTCCGCCACGTTTAGTTTTTTTATGGGTTGCGGCCTTAAGCTCATCCACAGTGTTGCTAACTGGAACTTTGTGAGCCTCTCAGGCCGTAGATGACTATGCATAAGCTGCTTTAGTATCAAAAGAAAGAAATGAGTTGCAGCATTTACAAAATATGAGAGGTAAAGACAGATGAACTAAAACCATAATGTGTAATTTTCAAAAAACACAACCAACTTTCACCTGATTTGTTGTCTTTGCTCAATTTTCAATGAACGATGGTGTTTTTTGAAAATTACACATTTTAACGACAATAACAAGTTTCCAAAACACTGGGTCAGTGTGATGTTTATCAAATTGTTCCACAAGTGACCAGTGTAGGTTGCGACTGATTCATGCTGCAGGACTGTAGATCTATGTACATTGTTCTTTAAATTTTCAAATCCTGTATTTATTTATCTGTAATTCTTGTTTTTCTGGTCTCATTTAAAGCGTCAAAATACAGTATGATGTGGCACAAAGTGACTCAGCAAAGTCCAAAAATATATATGTTACCCGTCACGGTATGAGACTGTTCGCTTTACGGAGGATCCAAATAAAACGTTTGACACCATGATGACTCACGTTTGATGTTGTTTTTGTTCTATTTTTAATTCATTTCAATTTGTGCTGAAATGTAGTTACAGCTATAGAACTAAGATAAATTAAATTAGCATGAACCAATTGTCGACCCATCCGACGTCGGAGTTGGTGCGGTCCTCTCACAGCGCAGTGAGGAAGACAATAAGGTCCATCCGTGTGCGTTCCTGGAAAACAGTGACGTTGAAATTGTCAGCGTCGAGAACCGCAGTTTCACCGACTGTTTTTCAATAAACGCAAGGTCGAGTCAGTTGAATTCAATGGGCTGGTAAGTTCAAGAACCATCGATGTGTAATCCCGTCCCTTCCCACGGCGTCGCCCACTCTTCCAGAAGCAGGATCACATGGACACATGTCGTACCTTTGCTTCATAGCCTTAAAATGCTGAGAAGCTGAGGAACTATCATGGCCTCTTTAAATGTACTTTAGATAAATCCCTCTTCAGTTCTGTTCATGTTTTTGTTCCATGTTAGAACCACGGCCGGACGTCTTCAACCTAAGCTCCTCTCGTCCGGAGGGAAACCGTCGCGGTTGCGTTTCTTCTGTTGGCAGCGCCGCGTTGTGCACGAAGCGCTGTTCATTTAAAACCAGCCGTGTCCGGACTCTAACGACGCTCTGTCCTTTCCTTCACAGGACAGAGAGCTGAGACCAGAAGAAATGGATGGTATGTTACACCGGAAAAAACCTTTCATTGTTATATCACACTTTATATTCATAGCGGTGTCATTTCGTTTTGTCCATGTGTTGTTCTTAGAGCTGCGCGAAGCATTTAAGGAGTTTGATAAAGACAAAGACGGATTCATTGGCTGCAAAGACCTGGGGAACTGCATGAGGACGATGGGCTACATGCCGACGGAGATGGAGCTGATCGAACTGAGCCAGCAGATCAACATGAACCGTACGACACTCGTGTGTTTCCTGTCGCTTGACACTGGAAAAAAACAAAAAAATGTTCCTGCAACACTTTTATATCCATTTTGGAAACGATGCAGGATCTTCATAACCACAACTAATGGCTGGTAAAAGCAAAACCAGGCACATTTGGGATCCAGCTTCTCCTTCAACAGCATTTTTTATTAGTTTCGACATTGCACATTAATACTGATGATTTTTACACTGTGAAAGAACACGTGTGGAATTAGGTCGTAAATAAACCAGTGTTGAAACACTTCTGGTTTCTGCAGCTACGTTTGTTTGCACATTTAGCCCTCGTCTGGCGTTCAGGTCAAATTGACCCTTTGTCATATTTGTACAGAGAAGCTGTGTGGTGGAAACACCAGGGAGTAGAATCAGTACTGGAGTAAAAGGAAGTAGAAGTACTCAAATGAAAGTACTTGGTAGTGAGTAACTTTATGTCACAGACCAGATTCATTTCATCTTTTTTTGAGTGGTTTTTGTGGTTTATTTTATTCATTAATTTTTTTGTCTTATTTTGCTCTGTTTCTTCATCATATTGTTCATTGTTGTTCATTTACATGATTTTTTTTCTTCTTTTTGCTTATTTTTGGTTCATTTTGATGCTTATGTTGTTAGTTTTGCAGGACGACTGTTCATTTTTCCTTGAGATTTGTTGATTTTTCCTTCACATTTGTTCATTTTTCCTTCTGATTTGTTCATTTTCTTGGTTATTTTTGTTCAAATTGCTCTTTGTTCATTCCATGGATAGTTTTGCTTGTTTTTCTGCAGTTTTGTCGATATTGATGATTATTTTGTTTCATTGTCTGAATGATTTTCTTGATTATTTTGTTCAGTATGAAGATAATTTTCATCCTTTTCTTCCTTCAATGTTGTTCATTGTTTTCACTTTTAAGTATTTTGTTTGTTTTGGTGATAATTTTGTTCCTTTTTTTCCCACACGACACATTTTCTCTTTACAAATATATGATAGAGGGTCAATTTGACCCAAATACCACACGAGGGTTAAAGTTCTTGAGGTATTTCACACTGACTGACCATTCCTTAAAATAAAGATGGACTGTCATCTGTCTTGTCATAACATGGATTTGTACAGTAGTTGTAGAAGCACCGATAACACATACGTAGTAAACATCCCATCGCATTTTTCATGTTTTCGATTGTCCACATTTAGTTTGATGACAGCTTTACACAGTCATGGCTGTCGGAGGAGTTTTTGGGAGTTATGTTCTTAAGGCGCTTCAGACGAGACCCCGGTGGTTCAGATACAGGTGAACCCCGGGACCTTCTGGCTGCAGGCCACGGCACCACCGCGCCGCCTCGACACGTGCACACCCTCACAAATAACGTACAGGGTGCTGGGTGAATAAACAATGGCTGTCAAACCATTCAAATTTTTAAAATTTGATTCATCGCAAGGTCGCTGTGGATTAATTTCGATTAATACCTATTTGTAGTTTTTCATTTGGTGGCAGCAAAAACCCTCATGACAGAAGGTGATATATAGACTTTACGTGTGTTCATTTAATCTAAACAGTGGTTTCAGGAGGATTAAGATTTTTAAATAGTTTGTGTTAGTCACTGACGTCCAGTGTCTCCTGTCAGGACACTGTCTTTATTTATTTATTTATTTATTTTCAGTTTTATGGAGCCTGTGGATTTTCACCATTTGTACAAAGCATCTTGAGATGCAATTTGCAAAACCTTTTAAATCCCGTGTCCTCAGTGATATTAACCAGTCTGATGTTTTTTACATCCAACTGGCAACTGTGTCAGTCAGTTTGTCAGAGGTCGACCTGGTCCGTCTTTAACTTTTTGCTCCATTATTAAGATATTATCCAACAAATTATCCAACAAATGACTGTCATGCTGGGGTTCGATTACATGTTGCTATAGTAACTAGTCTTCTGGTGGGGTTGGACCGAGTCAGACCTTCGTATCTTCTATTTATACTACGGCATCATGCTGTATAAATCATAGAACACGTGATGGTTGTGTATCATGCGGACTTTAAATTCCTGACGTATGACGGGCAGTCGGACGGTTCTCATCAGTCATTCATTTGCGAGTTTCCTCTGTGTTTGACCTTTTGATGACTCCTCGGTGTGGTCTCCTGGTGCCTGTAACCCTGACCTTCTTCATTTTTGAACAGTGGGAGGACACGTTGATTTTGAGGACTTCGTTGAACTGATGGGGCCCAAGCTTCTGGCAGAGACTGCAGATATGATCGGAGTAAAAGAACTGAGAGATGCATTCAAAGAGGTGAGATACCGATGAATAGGTTAATGAAGAAGTTTATTTTATCTGTAAAAAAAAAAAAAAAAAAAGTTTCAGGTCAGATAAAAGTTTTTTTTTGTTTAAATTGGTGTGTGGCAGAGTGAGGTGGTGTGTCGTTGTCAGCACCTTCACAGTAGTTTTTAATGGACTCATTGGTCACTTTATTAGGTTACCCCTTGCTAGTATTGGGTTGGACCTCCTAGCTACAGTGGTGTGAAAAAGTTTAGGCACCCCTGACAATTACTACTATTTTCATCTACAGATCAGTAGGTGTTTGGATCAGCAATTTCATTTTGATCTGTCAAACAACTGATGGACACAGTAATATTTCAGCAGTGAAATGAGGTGAATTGTCAGGGGTGCCTAAACTTTTTTCATACCACTGTATTATAAGCTGGCACACTGTGGTCATGAATGGATGGACATGGTCAGTAGCGATATTCACGTAGGCTGTGGTGTTTACGCAGTGCATAGTTAGGACGGAAGGTCCAAAATGTGTCTCCAGCAGCAGCTTGAAGACTTGGTAGGAGGTAGGATGGATCCATGCATTCATGTTGCTTATGTCAGTCATTACCCGTCCAAAAGCCACAGCCAAAGTCCAGACTCAATGGAAAAAAAAAAAAAAACAGTAAGTACGTTTCCTGAATCCATGTGAAGTGTGGCCTTAGTTTCCTGTTCTGAACCGACTGTAGCCAACGGTGATGTGAATTACTGTTGGATTTCCATCATCTCCAACTCGTCTGGCCAATCGCTTCTGACTTCTGCCGTCAAACACAGGCGTCATAATAAAAAAAACAACTAAAATGATCAAATAAATGAACCAAATTGGACGCAATAAAAGGAGATGCTTTAGAAAATGAACAAAAAGTATAAACATAGAAAGTTTCAAATTTTGCAGCTGAGTCATTCTTTTTACGCATCATCAAATAGTAACTAAAGCAGATAGTATTTCAACCAACTAACCTGCCCTGATGGATATGATTTACCCAGATTCAACCACTACCTCGCTTAAAACATGGGACATCATTTGGAAGTACTGTATCATAAGGCCAAAAAGGTCATGACCCCTGTTTTTTTTTTTTTTAATAATTGATGCGTGAAAGAGTTCATTCATAGCTCATGACTGCACTCGTGTGCATTTTCTGCACGCAGTGGCTCACGTTTGCCGCAAATTGTTCCGGCGTTTCAGGGATATTTCATAATGCGACCTGAATTTGTCTCATTTCATCCTCTATTTTTTATTTCTTCTGCACCATTTTGCCCTCCGTCGATGAAATCCCTGTAAATATGAAGCATCATCACACACGTGCATATGCTGCATGTCCACATTTTTCATCCGGTTTATGGCCAACCCACTCTTGGGAAGCCGGTTGTCGTTCATAGTTTGTTAAGGTGAATATATACAGAAGTGCAGTGTGACGGCATGCTGGTTGGTGTTCGGTTCTCAGTCCACGGTTGGGCGTGGTCCGTTGTCTCTCACCGGCGTCTCAACTCAACCCCGTCCCTTGATTGTTCTCTCGATTCCGCCGCACCTCTCTCTCTTAGCACCTCGTGTGGTCGCTGTTTCCAATGCAACAAACCACGCCTCCTTCAAATGTTTGCCAGTAAAACCCTACTCTGAAACCACACCCCCTTGGACCGGACCGCAACAATGCCTTTTGAACTGTAATAACGATAATAACAATAATAATAAGAAGAAGAAGAAGAAGAATGATAACTTCAACTGTTGTCTCTTTTCTCTACATCTTCAGTTTGACACAAATGGAGATGGTCAGATCAGCACAGCAGAACTCCGAGAGGCAATGAAGAAACTTTTAGGACAACAGGTCAGAGCTGTGCCGGTTCTTCACCGTTGGTCTGGACTTAGCGTGTGCCGCTAAAACTCACATGTTCACGGTTTCAGGTTGGCCACAGAGACCTGGAAGACATCCTGCGAGACATTGACCTTAATGGAGACGGACACGTAGACTTTGAAGGTAAATTGCTATGCAGTCATCAGGTGTGTTTCCGTAAACATTTTCCATTTGCATTTTTAAGTTTAACATTGGAAAATATGACTGGAAATGTTTAATTTGGATAAACACACACTTAGGAAGTTTTGTGCTTGGCAGACGTGTTTTTGTCATTTTGCCTAAAAGAGAAAATGAGTATGAGACAAAATAGAAAGACTTTCTTGAAAAAACTTAAGCCAGGCAATGCGACTTATGCCGTTTGAAGCGACAGCATCTGAATAATCTCACAATCTGAAAAAACGACACTGATGTTGTCAGGTTAACTGGAGTAACAGCGTCTTATCTCCAGTTCTCAACAGAATCGACAAGTCATCCAGCCCACGTCTTCGAGGCTATCCACCTCTTATTTCATTTTATTTTATTTTATTTAAACACACAAAGTGGCGCTAATTATCAAGACAGCACACATCGTCACCGCAGTCATTGTTATATGCTCATAGCACTTCATCAGGTTTTTATCAGCAACAACCTCAACGAGCTTGTGCACTGAGTCACAGTGGTATCTGCTACGGAGCTAGCATCTGTAGCGCAGGATGACCAAGGAAAGAAAGCCGGTGTTTCAAATTCCTTCCTTAAAGTCATCAATAACCTTGGCAAGTCTCATGAAAATCAGTTTGGCCATTTTTCAGCTGACTGCATTAATATGGCAGGTAACATGGATGTGAACATTGTGAATGTCTGCATTACCATGACAGATACTGCACCAAAATAAAAGGCTGATAAATTATATATTTATTTTTTATTCATTCATTTACTTATTGATTTACAGTGGGGTTACGAGTTTAATTCGTTCCAGGATCAAGCTTGTAAAGTGGAAAACCCGTGACCCGGGACCGGTTTTCCCATGAGAATACATGGGAAACCAATTAATCCGTTCCAAGACCCAAGAAAACTCCCAAACATACCCATACATGCATGTGCGGTATCTGGAAAGAATGTTTATTTATTATTATTATTATTATTATTATTATCTGAAATGGAAGTTCTGTTAATTATCTGAAAAGGAATGCATGAAATTAGTTGTAAAAATGATAATGACCCGTTACCTTGGAGACAGACGGGTGCGGGTGGAGGAGGCGGAGGACGTCGTACACCTACTAAATGCAAAGCGCAAACTTAATCTAAGAAAGAAAGTCACACTGACTTGACACTATTTTTTCTTATTCTCGGCCAGCTGACGTCGGAGGAAGTCGCGACGCATGTGCCCTCTATCGGAGGAACCGTGAACAATTTTACTCGCAACCCGATTTTTTTGTACATGAGCCGGAACAAAAATCTGCTCGATTCCCTCCTTGTAACCCGAGAAATACGTAAGCCGATGCGCTGGTCAACCGGGGGACCACTGCATCGAAGCGCATACTGATGAACCAGCCAGAACCAGCCTGGGGACCCACTTCAGGTCTCGACTCACCAGTTGAGAACCGCTGCTGTATTTGGGCCTGTCTCACACATTTCAGATATAAGCAGAATCCCCGTATGGATGTTCCTGGTACCGCGCTGATAGGGAGGCGAGGGGACGTGACGTCCATCAGATTATCTCCATACGAATGGATTATGTCACCTCGTAGATCACAGACCACCCACCGAGACCAAAGCACCCGGGCCGTCGAGGAGGAAAATATCAGAGAGTTCTGCTGCTCCCGTGGTGCAAACTGCTTACATCATCAGAATCTCATGTTTCTTCCTTCTAGAAATATAATGTGGCCCAATGTTACCCAGAACAATGGATGAAATAATCAAGAAAATGAACAAAAAAAACCAACAATGAAAAGGGACCAAATTTCAGAACAAACTTATGAATAGTAAGAACATAATACAGTGGTGCCTCGGATACCGACGATAATCCATTACGGCGTTACCTTGGCTTATGACGTGGTAGTGTTTCCGTGGACACGTCCATAACTGTAAACAACTCCACCGTGCAGGTGCCGGCGGCCCGGGAGTGGACGTGCCGCTGCCGGCGTCCCGGCACGCCAACGCGGGGCTGCCCTCGCCCGGCACGCCAACGCGGGGCTGCCCAGGCTACGGCTACAGGGTTAGGACACACAGGACCACGCTGTCGGGTTCTGCATTAACCCTTTTCCACCAAGTGTGTCGGCGCCGACAGATCTGCACGCTGAATGTTCGGCGGGGCGGGGGTGGTGCTGCTGGCAGGCTCATGCTTCTGGCGTCGGGCGCCTGGCCGCCTGGCCGCCCGGCTGCCGGCGACCCGCTCTGGGGACGGTGTCGGGTGGGGAGTTTGACTGGAGTGGGACACATGTCGGACAGAAACCTCCTGCCGAGGCCCCGCCGTCATGGTCTGTATTCATACTGAAAGTCAAGATCAAGAAAGCTTTTGCCACTCTGCTCCGCGCGAGGACTCGGTCCTCCCCGGGCTCACTTTGGGACGCCTGCGATGCCGTTTGGCGTGTCCCGCCACAGTCGGACTCCTCCGCCAGGCACTGCCCCTGGAGCAGGTTGCTGGCGGCTGGGAGCTTGACGCTGGAGGCGGGAGCCCGCCAGCGGCGCCCTCCCTGCCTCGCTGTGCGGGTGGCGCGCCGGTGTGTTGCCGGCGGCACGTTTGGTGGAAAAAGGTTAAGGAGTTGAGCTGATTCATAGATGGTGAGGCAGTCTTGTAGCTATCCGCTAGCTTCCCTAGCGCTCTGACTTCCGGGTCATTCTCGTCGAGACCCAGAAGTGACGCAGACGTGACCCGGATAATTCGTCGCTAGGTTCAATTTTTTTGCAGTTTTTTTTTTGTCGGTGTCTGAATTTGTCGTTGTCAGAAGCGGTCGTTGTCCGAGGTCCCACTGTATTAAACGTTAGAGAATGTATTCACTCGCCTTTTTGTTTTTCCGCAGAATTTGTGCGCATGATGTCACGATGAGCTCGTGCGAGACAGACGACTCGCTACGACGTCGTGTGGATCCGTCGTGTGACGGGACGAGAGAATAAAGCGCCTCACGCCGACGCGTCTGGACCTTCGGAACCATCTAGAACAAACATATCAACCCGGCCCTCCAGCTGCCACGCCGACGCCAGCAGCCAGGGGGCGACACTGTTACAAGATGCTGCAACTTCTGTGTTTTTTTTTTTAAGACGACAAAGACCAAACGGCTGGTTTTTTTTTTATTTTTTCCATTTTACGACGTATGTTTTCAAAGTATATTTTGTGAGGTTTGAGTTATTGTGCTATTTTTGCTCCGACAGAGTAAGATGTTGTGACTGACAGCGGTTCGCCGGCCGCGCCCGTCAATCCAGCACATCCCTCCGTTAAAGGTCCCACTGCCTGTGTGCGTCCACTCGAGGGGTCTTTAAGGGTGTGGACAAATGACAAACACCCATTTTTGTCCGGAAATGTTCTGATTGGCTGAACCACATCAGATTCTGATATAAGGCTGCTCTAAAACCAAAATAATGTACCTTTCATGGGCAATTTTTTTGAAAAAAAAAAAAAAAAAATCAGGAATAGACCTAGAGGCACTTTTAGTTCAACGATGATTGAACATGATTTAAAATGTTAAATTTCTGCACCCGGTGACGCTCTTGGATTCTGTTTGGCGCTGCATAAACGCAGCTGAACGGGCTCATGGGAACGTTAGCCTGCTGTGATGATGTCACACGTCATCGAATTCAAAACGGCTGGTGTTTCCCGGGGCCTGGCTTGTCGCGAGGATTTGTTAACGTAACAGTCGTATTTTCACAGCCTTTATTTCACATCACATAGTTAATATGAATCTCAACCCCCCTCAAAAGGTTGATTTTCATAGTACGGGACCTTTAAAGTGAGGACAAATAAGCACAAATACAATAAGGCAATATTGAAATTTGTTCTGTGAGTGTGTCAACGCTGTGTTTGTTCTGTGTATATCGTCTGTACACAGTCCTTTTGATATGTGCCCTTTAACTACTGCTTCATACAAGCCAATACTCGTTTTGTAACCGCGTGTGATGTAGCATTGATGCATTTCTCCCGACTTTAATAACACAATGCCTACTTACTGTGATACTGTATTGTATATGTAATTTTTCAATGTATTCAATTTTAAAGATGTTTGAGGAGAAGTTTTAATCTTAAGTAGATCAAGTTGCTCATCTTAGCAGGATAAGCCTTTTAGGCATATTTCAATAATTTGGAACATGTCTTTGTATTTATTGACGGAATAGATTTAAGCAGTGTTTCCCAAATGTTTTAGCCCAAAAGAAATACAGTATGAACTGCCATGATATCTCAAATTTAGCTTGAAATGAATCAACATGTAGAAGTTTTGGTATTTTATTTATTAATTTACTGTTCAGCATTATTTATTATGGATTCTACGCTAAATGTGAGAGATGAGACTGAATATAAGATGCATTAAATAAACAAAATAATGCACAAATTGAATAAAATAAGGAAATAAATGGCAAAATTATACATGTATATGCAGGCATAACTTTATTCTCTATGGACTCTGACATGGTCTCCTTGACCAGCCAAAAGGTCAAAGGTCAACAAAAGCTGATGCCCGTCTGATCCATGGGGTCGCCCAGGTCGGCCACGCCCCAAAATATTTTTAACACGCGGTATCCATGGCAACAGCGCGCTTGGAACCCTGCACATCCACTGAATAACCTGGGAATGCAAACGTAAACAACCCGTATCCACAGCAACAACCTTCTCAGAAGCTGTGTCCGTGACAGCAGCATTCTCGGCATCTTTCACGATCGACCCAAGCAATAAAATGTAAATAAAATCTGTATCCATAACGACATTATGCAATATTCAAACCCACAACATAATCAAGGCAATAAATATGAATGAACAAAATGTACAAGACAAACATTGTAACGTGAAAAAGAGCCAGTTGGGTCGTGACCCCAAGTTTTGGGAAACACAGCATTAAAGTCATGTTTAACCAGCAGATTGGGATGCAATTCTGCAATGCTTTATTTATTATTATTATTGTTATTTTTTTTGGATGACAATGTTTTTGTGACTCTGCTGAGAAAAGCCTCAAATATGTACTTCAGCGGTGCCCTAAAGTAAATATGTGAGGCGTATTCACACGGTTTACCTCAATATGAAATTAACAATCAACCTCGTCCGTGAACTGAACTTACTCTGCATCAATTTCCCTTCATCGTCAATATTCCTAAAGAAACAATAAGAGTTTCTTTATGAACAAAAAAAGCCAAAGAAAGTTTACAAATATATCAATTTAGTCAATTTATCAATAA
This sequence comes from Pseudamia nigra, assembly GCA_029823295.1. Lineage (NCBI taxonomy): Eukaryota > Metazoa > Chordata > Actinopteri > Kurtiformes > Apogonidae > Pseudamia > Pseudamia nigra. Next base: position 11,432 of record JAQQAE010015943.1, read on the forward strand.
CACTAAGTGTTTGTGGGTGTATTTTTTTAGGGATAGGATGAACCGTGGTTTCTGCTCGGACTGTTTGTGTCATAAACTCATACTTTGTCACTTTACTTGTTATATCTGTGTGAAACTATGCATGTTAGAAACAAATGCGGTTTGTAGCAGAATAGAATTTAAAAAATAAAGATTTTTAATGGAACCTGACACCACTTGAACTTGGTGTGTGTGTGTGTGTGTGTGTGTGTGGATATAACGTTATGAGCAGTGAATGTTTTGTTCATTTTGTAGATTATTTTGCTAATTTTTTGTTGCTTCAATGAATAATTAATTGTTTCGTAGATTGTTTTGCCCATGTTTTTCATTTGCTGGATAGTTTGTTCATTTTACTGATTTTGCTCATTTTTGTTCATTTTTTTTTTTTTTTTTTTTTTAATTTTAAAAATACAAAAAAAAAAAATTAGAATTAAAAAAAAAAAAAAAAGCAAAAC
>JAQQAE010015944.1:0-11903 GCA_029823295.1 Pseudamia nigra
AAAAACTTCTTTTAACAGAAGAGAAAAACCTCCAGCAGAACAAGCGGCTCAGGGTAGGCGGCCATCTGCCTCGACCGGTAGGAGTTAGTGGACAGAGGAGACAAAGGAAAAGAGTAGAGATGGAACAACAACAAATTTAAGGGTGACAAATATATAAAAAAGAAATCGAGAAGGGGGCAAGCACTTTTTCACAACACTGTAGAATTGCCGTCTCTGAAGAGGGGGGTTGCTGTGTGTTGGCAGCTATGACTGAACCATAGACTGAATGTTACTGGACAAAGTGGTCGTGACGTCACCCATTAGTTTCTGAAGGGCCGTTTTGAGGCCAATCGGTTGTCACTTCCTGGACGGCATCTTGGAGCCAAAAACAGGATGCAACCATATTTGGACAAACAGCAGCAGGGCTTACAAAGCGTTCATGCCAGGGGACTCGTGGGAAGCTAATATTAGCCACTAGCTTACTGATGCGGTAAAACTTTACCACACAGTGTCAAACAGTCATATTACAGTGTTGGCAGTGTAAACACTTACACTCGACTGCAGCTGTGGGTATCTCATGTATAACTATGCCCATACTGAATAAATAGAACATACAAAAGGTCCAAATGAGTCCAACTTCACTAGCGAGCTGCTGCTACAGCGACATGTCAATCAAACCCCAGCATGGCAGTGATTTGTTGGATCATTTGCGGTAATATCTTAATAACAGAGCAAAAAGTTAAAGATGACCACCATGTTACTTATTAGAGAGTCCAAATAATACATTTGAGACCATGATGACCCATGAAAAAAATGACTTTTCAGGTAGAAGTCCAATGTATCGATGGGGAAAAAGCTTCCTGGAGCCGGACGATCGCTTCCCCAGCGGCCAAGTGGTGGTATTACAACTTAAAGTTACTTCGGCATTGACCTTACTGAACAGCTCCGGTCATTGCCCATTGGACTGAACAGTATTTGCCACAAAGTGCAAACAACAATAGTGTGATTACATGCACAGTAATCCTACTAATAAGCCTGACAAATAATAATGTGTACCTGCTATGCAAGGAAATGTTTTCATGACTATCAGAATATATCAAACAGCTTTATTCTACAGCACCTCATGTCCAGTGACTCAAAATTTTCATATAGAAGCTCAGAGCTGACATGTGATTTGATTGTATACTTTGTTCATGATCAGACTAATGAATGACAAGTTTTCTGTAGTACACTCATTTAATAAATGAGGACCGTTATGTTTTCATCAAGGTGGTATCAAAGAATGTGTTGTTGAATGAACTATTATACTGCAGTGAAGTAATATGACTAGTGTTAATAGATGGATAACACACATCACAAATTATATGATTTCAAAATCAGTCAAGTTCAGATGATTATTATTAGGGTGAAAAAAAACAAAAAAAGCACTGGATTTATATTTACCTATAGCGTCGTTTTCTGGATCTTGACCGCGAGCGGCTTCTAGAGTGAGATCTAGAGTAAGATCTGGATCTGGACCTTGACTTGGACCGGGACTTTGGAGTATCTGGAGCCTTTGACATGGTTGCACTTAAGCTCCTTTCCTTTAAAGAATAAAAACATGTCAAATCAATTTCCTTAGTTTTGTTACTGGTAATCATTTGCATGCTCACCACACATATAAGTATACATATACACACACACACACACACACACACACACACGTGTGGCTGTATACAAAGTTCTCCGAGAGCACCTAAAGCCTGCGGAAATGCTGATTACAGCTAACCCAGCTGCAGACAACTCTATTTGCTAGTGAAGCCAGGGGTCAGCTTGGGGGAGTCAAGCCCAAATGTTCTTTCAAAAACCCCTAATCTTTTTGAGTGAAACACTTTAATAGAGTTTAACATTTGTCAAACTGATAAAAACCCAACCACATACACTCTGCATCCTCCCAAGCACATTGTTTCAGTAGTGCACACTCATAACCCCAACGCACTAATGGTTTGCGCTGATCAGAGCACCAAGCTGCTGTGTGTGAATGTGGGACACTCCGGGTGGGAGGAGGAATGGAGAGTCCTGACCATTCAAACTATCAGCTTGGAGCTGGATTCACTGCATCTTTAGTGGGTGAGTATTTATTGGCAGATGTTACAAAATCAACGACTCATGTCACTTTAATCACTATTATTGCTGTCTATTGTGACTTTGCTTATGCTGCTAGCAGCTTCACTGTTTAGTGGCTAAGGCCGGTCGCACACAGAGAAACGCGACTCATCTTAACTCAACTCAGAGTTGAGCTGGGATCAGTCATGATCGAAGGAACCTCGCACACAGCTGCAGACTGACAGCATGACACACACCTGGAAACTGGTGCCATCTATTGACAGTAAACTGTGATTGTGTTGTGACACACAGGTCTACCAATGATAAGTCGCCAAGTCGGAGTCAAGGCACATCACCGAGACTGAGTCCTGGCAATTCAACAATGTTGAATCTGCACAATTTCTGTCGGGACATCGTCAAGACTGAAAAATCTGGGTCGGGACCGCCGCACATCAAGCCGATTTCCAGTTGAGTTGAGACGCGTTTCTATGTGTGCGGCCGGTCTAAGGCTGACAGAGCTAGATAGAATACAAACCAGTGAGTTCTGAGTCTATGAATAATTTAATTATTTCAGACCATAACCTCAGTGTGTGGAACCTAACACAAGAAATTCTACAGTTAGACATCAAGAGACAGTGTTATTAGGAAGATCAGAGAGGGGAAAGAAAAATACCAGGGGAAGCTTGGACAGCAGTTGCAGCAGAAGGACGTGAGAGGAATCTGGGAGAGGCTTAAAACTAGCCCTGGATATAAAGGGCCAGACTCCCAGACTGCGGGGGACAAGCGCTCAGGCCTCTCAAGGCTGGCAAAGGGAGCCAAAAAGCAAAAGATAAGTCAGTCAGTCACAGTCCAATTTTATATTTTTTTTGTACCAGACCTCAAAGACAACCAATGAAGAGACCCCAGCACTTCGGTGTTGTAACCCACTCTTCGGTTTAACTCATAAATCGTCCATGTTGTGCTGCCAGTGCCCTTCCCAACTGCTTGATTTGGAGACTGGGCTTTGAACAGCTCTGTCTGTCTTCTTAATCGAGACACCAGGAAAACACCCAAGCCAATCAGCAGAAATCCTGTTATCATGGTTCCGAATAGATAAGTCCGTCACACCCTCAGTGGACAGCGTCTCTCAAACACACAAGTCCCCATGCGTCCACAGATCCTCACATGTCCAGTAGCCGCTCTCCCCTGAGGACCCTCAGGTTCCCCTCGACCCGTCTTTCTGTCCTAGCAGCGTCTCAATTTCATTGAGGTCCTGCTGGTCAATTTCATGTTGCTTTTGGGTTTAGGGAGAGACTCTGACATGCAATGAAGCAAACACACAGACAACACACAGCAAGCGAGGTCCCGTACGGGTCAAGTAGCTGTAAACACAGCTCCAGACACTGGAGCTGCGGCTCCAGCGTTGTGTAGGACAACAACAACAACACCGGAGTGTTTATTTAAAATAATTACGAGAATATTAAAGCAGAAACCTGTTGTTTGCTTCAACGCTCTGTCAATTTAAATGTCTTATGTGAATAAAGATGTGAAAATGAAAAATTTATTTTTTCCTCCGATTCACAGATTGATCGAAAAAATATTCAACAAATTAATCGTTTATAAAAATACTTGTTAGCTGCAGCCCTAGATCGCAGCATGATATCTAGCTATTGAGAGTCTTTTGGTCTACTTCACTTTATCAGGCAGGTCCTCTTTAAGTCATTTCTTGATTGAGAACAGTGGTGGCAGTAATCAGGCCTGGGTGTGGCTAGAAAAATGGAACTCCGTTTTCCAAAGATGTGATAAAGTTAATATATGTTTTGTGTTTACTTGTGTATCTTTGTCTAATATTTAAATTTTTTGATGATCTGAAACATTTAAGTGTGACAAATATACAAAATATTAAGAAGTCAGGAAGGGTAGGGTTTTCACAGCACTGTATGTATATACTGTATACAGTATGATGCTTTGGCACCTTCCATTAAGACCACAGTACGTTGCAACAGGTGACAAACCAGCCAGCGAGAGCCCCTAAATCCCCACATAATCTTGAATTGTCAAAAAAGTACAGTGGTGCCTCGGATACCGACGGTAATCCGTTCCGGCGTCACGGCCTGTATCTGAATCGGTTGTTATCCGATGCGACTTTTTCCATAAAAATAAATTTAAAACCAATTAATCCGTTCTGGACCCACGACAAACTCCCATATGAAGTATGTACGTGTGCAGTGTCCACGGACACACTACGAAGTCATAAGCCAAGGTAAGAATACATTCCAAATCCTTTTTGGGACAAATTTCATTCATTCCATTTCAGAATGAATGAAAATAGCGCTAGCTGCTAGCGCTATTTTCGCTAGCCGCAAGCGCTCTGACTTCTGGGTCATTCTCGCCGCGATCCGGAAGTGACGCATACGTGACCCGCTAGCTTCCCTAGCGTTAGCGGCTAGCGCTCTGACTTCCGGGTCATTCTCGCCGATACCCGGAAGTGACGTAGGCATGACCTGGACGTCGTCGTCCACATAATTCGTCATTAAGAGGATACATTTTTTTGCTGTTTTTTTTTCCATCGGTATCCAAATTTTTTGTTGTCAGAAGCGGTCGTTGTCCGGGGCACCACTGTACATGAGAACCCATGTGGTGATAAAACAAAGTTTTTATGGGAATTAATGCGTGGGACAGCTGGATCAGCATACAAATGTGCATATGAGCCAGAAGCAGTAGGACACAGGTTGAGCAGAGCGTCTGTGCACACAAGATGTGCAGTCTGTTACTGAATAGTGAAAACTGGCAGAACAGACTTAGACCCAGACAGTGTAACTGCTCAAGGACATGAACTTTGCAACAAGATACAAACTAGGGGCAACAGATCAGACAGGCAGCTCTGTGGGCGATAGTGCCAACTGTTTGTCGACACCAAAGGAACAAGACTATTTTAACTGAAACACTGAACAAGGCTATCATATTAGAAGTAAAACAGAACATAAATAAATCAATAAAAGGTGTTTCAATTACCTTTAACTGCATTTCAGTATTGACTCAGCTAATTAAGGGTGCCTGTTAGTCAGGCGTGCCAGGACAATGTGGATTTTGGATCCTTTGCACAAGAGACAAAATATTCAACACCTGAATTTATTTAAGTAAAAGAAGCTATATACTTCTCTGAATCACTCAGCTATTTGTCACTGAATTTAGTTATATTTATTCTTAATTCACATTGTCAAATGGAGTACCTCATCGGTCAAAGCATTGGCAGACATGCAAGGATAAGAGTATATTGAACATGGATGTCTTATTTAATGATCACAAGGACAGAATGTCATCAAACGGATGAGTATTAAAGGGAATGGCGCTCAGAACTCCACCTGTTTGGACAATGTGCCAGATGAATGGTGTGTAGTCATGCTAACAGGGTAAGAAACATGACGTGGCCACACCCCCAATGATCCCAGACTTTGGACTATTGACTGTGCTTCAAATTTACAAAACAAGCCTTCCATATAACCCTGTCACTGGAAAGGTATCATATCTGAAATAATTTTAATTTGTCAAGTATATCATTCAAAATGCAATAAATTAATTCTATGTGGTCATTGCCTACATTAGAATTTGTGATTTGGGTCACATCACACATCCTTGACTTTATGTTTTGAAACTCATTAAAATACTAATTCAGGAAAAAAAAAACATAAAATAATACCAATGATATATTTTTGCTAAATATCCAGAAAAGCACACTCCATATATGCAAGTTACTCTTTTCCCATTCTACTGCTCATTTAAAGATACAGTACAATAACTAAAGGTAACATAATTACTCAATTAGTTTTGGAATATTGCAAATCATTCTGAGTAATATGTTAAATTTTCCATCTCTAGATTCTCAAATGTAAATATTTTCTGATTTCTTTCTTCCTTTTTCAAAGTAAACAGAATGTGTTTGGGCTGTGGACCAAACCAGTCATTTGAGAATGCCAACATGGGCTTCGGGAAACATTGCATCACTATTTTGGGACCTTTTAAGCCGGCCACACACAGAGAAACGCGACTCGAGTCATGATTGAAGATCCTTGCACACAGCTGCAGACTGACAGCACAATGCACGCCTGGGAACTGGCGCCATCTGTTGACAGTAAACAGTGATTGCGTTGTGACCGGTTGTGACACACGTGTCCAGCAGTGATAAAAGTTGCCTAGTCGAGTTGTGACCGCCGCTACCTTTAAATATCTATGCAGTTGTTATTTTGAAAATGAAGTCAGAAATGCAGTCTCTCACAAAACCGTAGCCCTAAAGCAAGCAGGGCTGCTTCAGTAGAGAAGATCAAGAAAAATCTTTTTACAATAGCGCAACCTTGAAATTATCTTTCTCCATGTTTCTAATCACTAAAATCACACCCAAAAAATTAGCATTTTTATTAAATGCTTCCCTTGAGTCCCCACTGTGCTACTACACATCACTTCAAAAAAAGGGAGGAGTAACAGTTGTAGTGTCCCCAGCCATGCTCGCTACAGGTTTATAAGGTTTTCCCCTGCCTGACAAAATTTGAAGCCATATTTTAACAACCAAAACCCACCTGAGAGGTTAAATGTCTCCTTCAGTTACACCATACCTGAAATTCAGCAGGCGTGCAGCTGTCTTAAAGCCGGCCGCACATAGAGAAACACGACTGATCCCAACTCAACTCATCGAGTTGGGATCAGTCGTGATTGAAGGAACCTTGCACGCAGCTGCAGACTGACACCAGGACTCACGCCTGGAAACTGGCGCCATCTATTGACAGCAAACATTCATTGTGTTGTGACACACATGTCCACCAATGATAAAAGTCGAAGTCTGAGTCGTGACCGCCACACATTTCAGAGACTGAGTCCTGGCGATTCAACATGTTGAATCCGCACGATTTCTGTCGGGACGTCGTCAAGACTGAAAAATCTGGGTCGGGAACCACCGCACATCAAGCCGATTTCCAGTTAAGTTGAGTCACGTTTCTCTATGTGCAACCGGTTTAAGAAATAAATTATGCATTTCTTACTCTCCCTTTATGCAAGCTATTGACTATTTCACAGAGCCAAAGTGGATATTAATGAGTTTGATGTAAAGAGATGCAGATGCAAACAAAGGGGCATAACTTTTTGATTATGTAGGAAGATCTGTTATGGTTTCACTGAGATGTCACCCAAGAAACTTAAAAACGCGGCGATACCACTAAGCTCAGTTCACACCACTACAACTTTTGTTTTCAAGAATAATTTATAAGCTACAGTACATTTTACAGTGAGAACTCAGTGGCAATCTTTAAAAATATTCTGGAAAAAATGAGCATGGTTTACTACTCAGTGTAAATCTTCACTCAGGGTAAATGTTGTTACTTTTGACTACGTTATAAACGCTTCATATTAGGCCTGCCACGATATTCATCGACTTATCAAACCATCAAAATTTCATGATAAGTTTCCTGACCACAATATATTGCCTCAAAGAAGATGTGCTTATTTACATGAGGAAAAACTAAGTGTGTTGTTGATTGTGCTGCAGCTCCCTCTCCCCCGTGTTAATGATTAACAGGGAGGAGGCAAAAAACGCAGAAAAGCATGTCAGGGGCACTTTAGGTTAATTGGCTCTCCTTGTTTATTCGACTTAACAATTTGGCATTTGGCTTTGAAACCAGCTTAATTTTTTCTAAGTTAATAACAATGACAGTATTTTAAAAACATGGTGTTAAAAACTATTAATCATAATCATTTCTGAGGCATCAGACTGAGTAACAAAAATGTTATTTTGACAGGCCTACTTTCCATTTCCAGCAGTTGCTGAATTTTTTTGAAGATTTTTTTTTTTCCATTCCCTGCTCCACAACATTGTCAAACAAAAAACAAACCACTAATTTTGACTTATATGCTTCCCTGTTTATTTGGTGCCATTGTTACAGATATCCAACTGTTAACTATAAATTTGTATGGCTAAAAAACAAGTTTTTTTTTTTATTTCTGACTTGAATTAGACTAAATTAAGTGCAAAACAGAGACTGGACCAGCATCATAGGCCAGTTTAAAATAACTTTATGAAATCCGCCCCTGCATAGCACCGTCTTTAACAGCACTCCCTCATGCAAAAGCTCTGAAAAATACCCTGAAGACCTCATGTATGCTCTGAACTACTCTTACAGCACTTGGCTACTGTAGACTACAATAACAAGAGCTCTCATGGTATTATTGTATTAAAAGGAAGTTAAACAAAGCATTAATAATATATTTTTCCATTTCACAAGATCTCAACTGTCTCTGCATACAGCAGATAATTCATATTTTTTTACTGGCTGTGCTGTATGAGCCATACAAATATCCAACTGTTCATCCACTGACACATCTACTTCTCTGGCTTTTTTGACAAACATACATACATTAATGTAAAAACGTCGAGATTAACAATAAAAAGCAGCAAAGCTCTTTGTGTGACTTGACACCATCTACCAGAGACAGACACGTTTTAACTGCTAAAAGTCCTTTTCTGTGACTTACAAACGAAACCTAAGGGAGATTTGTAGCCTTAATACTTAAGAAGCTTGTAAACGTACCGCACAACATATGCAGGTGAATTAAATGGATTATGTGAATGCGAAGTCACAATCATTTACGAAGAACATTAACTGTCCTGCATGTATCTCGACAAATGTACGAACACTAACTTCAGATCGCTTCACTTTATTCTGTCGATCGAACTGCGTTTGTTTAATCATAATAATACAGTTAGGGTTACACATACGATTAACAACAGAAAAGGCATTTAACGTTTTGATCCGTATTCAGTCACCAATCTAACATTACGCAAAACCAAAATTAGTGGAAGAAGCATGCATTATTAAAAAGGGCCCGCGCGAAGGTTAATCACGGTGTACGTGAATCAAACCGTCTACAGCACAAGTTACCGTGAATTAGGCTTCAGTAGGGGAAAAAACGAATGTATTACCTTTCCGTGTGTTCACAAGTCCCGTCAGAAGCTGTTTTTAATCGGGAGATTGTAGAGCAAACGTTGAGGCCAAGATGCCTGGTCGGTTCCCTCCTTCCTGGTTTCACTGCACGGACACAGAGCAAGCGGATGTTAGCAACTTGTGCTAGCAGACTCCCCGCTACTAATGGCAGCAACGGCACAAAACAGTCGCGCCGTTGATTTCAGCAAAAGTTGACCCTCAAGCGACAGTGCTATCTTCCATTCTAAAAATATCCGAATGATTCCACGGGATTGCCGAGCCTGTTCAACATGCGCTACACGTAGCTCTGTCGTACGACCGCCACAGCCAGCTCTTGATGCTGTGTGTGTGTGTGCAATCCCAACACTCAACTCACGCGAGATTTCGAAGGCGCCTAGACGTTTCTTCTTTAGCGCGTTACCACCACCGACTGGGCTGGCGTGTGGCAAAGAGACTGTCTGAGAAATACACGTAAAAAACGTTTGGCTACATTTGGTTCTTCTGAGAACTTAATGATTTTACCATATACGCCCCTGCTGCTTCCATATTAGACCTGATAGTGAGAGACAGTGCATCACTTAATGCCTGAAACATGTCATTCCTCTCCAAACCGTACCCCATTCAATGCTGGACTGTTTCTGGTTGACAACAGTGAGCACATTCACCAGTTGGACGTTTGCCTATTTAATTCAGTGTGTGGTTTAGGCCTGTGTGACCTATTCTGAGGCGTGTGATGATGTCTTTGAATAGATAGATATGCTTTATTGATCCCACAAAAGGGGAAATTCACATACGGCAGCGAACTGAGCTTGTGCCTTGCAGTTTGGGAAAAAAAAGGGGGGGGGGGGGTAATACATTTGGACAGAGAAAAAAAAGCACATCTTCTCAGGCTTGAACTCATGAGTGAGCAAAATTATGAAAACATAGAAAAAACCCTCTTATTGCACATGTAGCAGACAGTTTCACACATTAACAAAGCAAGGTCAGAGAGAGGTGGGGTGTGTATATGAAATGTGTATATGATCAACGGCTGCGCTGTGTGTAGTCAGTTCTGATAGAAAGTCCAGAATCCTTCCTCAACGCAAATTGTCCAGATCTTAAATGCCATGGCCGGGAACATGTCCTTCAAAAAGTTCATCCAGCCTTCACACAGTATGTTTTTGAAAGTGGGGGAGGTGGGAAGCAGGCCATTCTCCAGCAGAGTCCGCTCCCAGGGTAGATAACAGCCTGTTCCAAGGCCATTTGAAAAGACAAAACAAGATAAGCCGTGCTTAACGGAGGCAGACAGGAATTTCATCTCCTCAGGCGACAGGTGCCTGCATCATTATGCACAGCTGTGCTGATTTATGCAAATTGCCCAGCCTCCGTGGGCTAGACCATTTCATTTAATGACCATTAGGTGTAGCCTTCGCAGACGACGTAGACTGCAGCCCACGCTGGCTGCAACCCCTGAATTGGAACAAAGCTGAAGAGACAATAATAAGAAGAGTGAGAAAATGTCTATGGCTGGAAGAAAAACAAGGGGAGATTTGTGAAACCATTTCAAGTTTTCCAACCATGAAAACGAGACAAAGTGTAAAGCATGTGAAGCAGTCATCTGTGGGATGAACACAACAAATTTGAAAAGACATTTACAGAATACCCACCTGGATATTTTCTCAAAGGTAAATTCATTTAGATTTTATTTTGTTTATGTATAAAAACTGCAGTGCACCAACATTGTTGCCTTAAAATGTGACAAATTATTTTATTGGCGAGTTGAGTAAATTAAAGTGTCACCTTCATCACATTAGAAGGACAATGTATGAGTACGTAACGTTGTTACTGTCATGCTACATACATGTGATTAACGCTGATATTAATGTATATTTTATAATGTTTTACTCGTTGAAAATGTTACGATAGTATTACATTAGTGTCATGAGAAACTATCATTACATGACATTTTTATAAGATAAGATAGATTAGATAAAATAAGACTTTATTTATCCCACACTGGGGAAATTCCTTTGTAACAGCAGCATACAGTGTTGACACAGAGAATAAATATAATATAAATAGGAGAGCACACATGCAAGTGCAAGAAAATTAAGATTAAAATTAAAAATTAAAATTATACCCCATTTACACACACAGAGAATAAGAAATATTGAGAGGACTGTCCCCTGGGGAGCCGTCATACTGCAGACCACCACATCTGACGTACAGTTGCGTAGCCTCACATACTGTGGTCTGTCAGTGAGGTAGTCGATCAATCAATCAATCAATCAATCTTTATTTGTATAGCGCCAATCATAATCGGCGATTATCTCTAGGCGCTTCACAATTCAAGGCCGATGGTCCACACAGTCAGGTGATGGTCCACACCTGCCTCCTCCAGCTTCCCCTGCAGCAGTGCTGGCTGGATAGTGTTGAAAGCTCTGGAGAAGTCAAAGGACATGACTCTCACAGCGCTCCCAGCCGTCTCCAGGTGAGACAGGGCCCGGTGCAGCAGGTAGATGACAGTGTTATCCACCCCAATGCCAGGTCGATAAGCAAACTGCAGCGGGTCTAGGGCTGAGCTCACCTGGGAGCGGAGGTGGCGGAGGACGATCCTCTCCATGCACTTCATCAGGTGGGAGGTCAAGGAACAGATCTGTAGTGGCTCAGCTCCCTAGGGTGGGCTGTTTTAAGGACCGGAACCACACAGGAGGTCTTCCACAGGACCGGGACCCTCTGCAGGCTGAGACTCAGGTTAAACATGTACTGGACCACCTCACTGAGCTGATCAGCACACTCCCAGAGGAGCCTGGAGCAGATGCCATGTGGGCCTGTGGCTTTCCTTGCCTTTGACTTCCTCAGCTCCCTCCTCACCTGATCCATGGAGAGGGAGAGGGGGGTGGGGGTGGTGGA
>JAQQAE010015945.1:0-11903 GCA_029823295.1 Pseudamia nigra
AAGATGGGTCTTTAGCTGCTTTTTAAAAGTGTCGACAGTGTCCACTGATCTCAGATTCGGTGGGAGAGAGTTCCACAAAGTAGGTGCCACAACCTCAAACGCACGGTCGCCTTTAGTTTCAAAATTATGTAATATTTCTTTTGTAAGGAATAATTTTAAAATAGGGAATTGTTAAGATTTAAAATGTAAGATGCATTGCTCCAATACTATGATAATTTAGCCGATGTGTGCTGTTTTCTTTGTTCTCTGGTGCGTAAAACCAAGCTACAGCACGTCACCTCAACAGGTCACAGAAGGACCATGGGTTCATAGAATGTTGATTTTAGTCACAAAAGGTAACCAGTTTAGCAGTATTTACATACAGTAGGTTTAGGGGGTAATCTGGTCATTGCTTTGGTGTGACAAAACTCTACAGGTCATCTTGGGACAGTTGGCCACCTGGTCTAATCATCAGAGGCCATAAATAACTAAGGTTGAATTGCTTTGATTGCTTTGTTTAAACAAAACAGAGGTTTTGTCTTTAGAAAACTGAATCTTTAGAATACTCTCCTGTTCATGATGTAAGTTTCTGTTTGCCACTTAGCCTGATTTATGACTGTACTCAAGTGATCTGATAGGATTAAGTTAAGTTGGTGCACAGCTTAGGTTAACACGATGTGCATATCCCTGGATGGAAGATAAAGAACATCACACACGAGTTGTGACTTGTGGGAGGATCTTCACATGAGACAAGAAGAATGGACACACCCACAAGCAGGATGCCTTTTATGTATAGAAACCTGGAGAATTAACGACTCAGGGTCATTCATTCCTCATGGCATGCTGAGGGACCTGTGCTTTGTAATTTTACGTGATGATAAATATTCAATTGGCTGAACTTAAAATTATGGTTCTTCTCATCCTTCATCCAATGAAACAAACACACAAGAAACAGATAATTTTTCTTACACTTTCTTTTCCTTTCCTTAGTGGTTGAAAATGTGTGATTCAAGATCATGCAGGCAATGTGAAATAACACATTCAGCATCTGTTGGTTGCCTTCTGGCTTTATTGTTCTGCTTCCCATTGTTTGTTTTGCAGCTTTCATTGCTTCTCGTTTTATTGTATTGCTGCAGCACTCCTCCTCCGCCTCCACAACACCGCAGGACACCCCTTACTAGGGAAAAGTTTTCCAAGTCAGCTGTTCTGTATCTTTTCAATTCTGATAATGAAAATATTTTTGATTGCTCACATAGCACTAGCAGCACAATCATCTGCAGCATCTGCTGTGCCTCACAGGCAAAACAACAGAACAACTGTCTCTACACGATTGTCATCACTTTATGTTTAGCAGAGATGCACATATTAACCTACAGAGTGTTTACTGTTGTTTGATTCTTCACTCAAAAGCAGCATAACAGCATATGCAAATGTTTTACTGTGGAAAAAGTCACAGGCCCTCATCCTCTGACCTTTGTCCTCCTCAGGCACCGTATTTCTGGCAGTCCAACTGTTGGGAGCCTGAAAACACAGACTATGGTGAGTCTTAGAGGAAAACCTTTGTATTTTGTAGAGGTGGTTCTTTGAATAACTTATGAGGCAAACATAATTGAAACTTGTAATTAGATACTACAGTAGGAACAGATCCCACACATACAGTACACTCAAACATAACTGGAGCACTTTGATTCAGTTAAATGTGAAAGAGCATATTTTTTCAAAGTCCTCATGCAATGAGTTAAAGAATAAAGCAGTAAGGAAAAATTATGGTGAAGAATAAATATTTAAAGCTGCAGTTTACTTAAACACAGAATGTTTCATATGGTGTCTGAAGCATTAGTGTGATCTCAAAGGATGCCATTTGGAATAAAAAACATAAGTTAGATCAATATAAAATTAATTTGAAGACTTAAGGTCACAAAACGATGTAGATGAGTTTTTTTTGTTTTATTTAGACATATTTTGAAAAGTAAACTTTCATGTCTTATTATAAAATAGGTCTGGGGACTCAAAATAATGTTAAATGTTAAATATCTCACTCGAAGGAGAAAATGATGGCCTCCTTTTTAGTTTGGTGGGGTCTCCCATCAGTGTCGACGTATAAGATCTCAGCGTCTCATGTGGTGTTGCTATAATCCATTCGGATGCTACCTGCCTCTGAGTGGATTACAGCGAGAAAGGCTTGTTCACAGGTCTAGATCCACTTTCTCATCCAGTAGGTGTCATAAGCCAACTGGTGCAGGCAGGCCACAAGTTGGTGACAGCCAAGGATGCAGGTTTGAGTAGAGTGTCTTCATCGGTAAACTGTCAACCTAGACTGAAGAGTCCAGCCTACCCTTGTTATTTAACCCATACCTGGGGCATGGGTGCAGGGTGTATCAACACATTAGTGGGCCTGCACATCTTAACTTCGGGGTCCATGTTACCCCAAGATCCCGCCCCAGCTTAGTCTGAGACCACAGGGTACCCAGCTGCCGTGTGTTTCTGCAAGGAGGCGCCATGGGAGTTAGGAGCTACTATGCACTGGCAGGGTAGATGTACACACTTGGCTCCTTTATAGACTAAGTTAGCAGATGTTAGCCAGCAGCAGGAGCTAGAAGCAGACTATCAAGGATGAGCTTTATGACTACTTCTATGCTGCAGCATTAGACACATTGCTAGACCCTGTGGAGCACACCTGAAACCATTGGTGTATCTCAATAATGATGCCATAACTATACAGTCACCATCCTCAGTCAGTTATCCATGACTCACTGGACCCAGAAGAACCAGTGGAACCATTCTGACATGCTGGGATAATTTACCAGATAGTTCTACATGAGGAGTGTCCAATCATTGCCACAAAGGGCTGAGACACTGCACTTTTTTTTCCAGCCATCTCTTCAGCAGGTGAATTCACTGAATTCCTTCCCACTGGTTGCATTTCAGTAAAAACACCTGCTTTAATGAGTGGCTGGCAAGACAATCTGTAGTTTCTCAGCCCTTTGTGGCAATGATTGGACACCCCTGGTCTACATGTGGGATTTATGGCACAAACAGGAAAAAAAGTATGGTCAACAGGAGCTCATTATTATTTCATATGTTTATTTTATTGGTTTATCTAAGTTGCTATTTTCCTTTTATTGTTAATGTTACACGTACTTTGATTATGATGTCACTGTTATTTATAGTGAGCCTCTGATGTACAGCACTTTAGTCAACCCTGTTGTTTTCAAACATGCAATAGAAATAAAGTTGACTTGATTTACATATAAAACAACACACGCTGAAACTGTCTGTCAGATGCAAGGCTGAAAACCAGGAGTGTAGACACTATAGAATCAAACATCTCTGTGGCATTTTGAGCTGAAATGTAAAATACACATTCTAAGGATGTGTGAGAATTAAATGAACTTGTTAAAAGGGGTCACACTCTGTTGCTTTTCAGTAATGCTATGCAGCAGTAGAGGCAGAACTTGTAGTGATTATTTACACTGACTGACTTTACACTGATTGAAGACAGAGTAATGATTCTGTCGTTTTGCTTTTGAGAAAGGCAGTCAAGGGTTGAACATGGAGTCTGCTGTGCCCGTGCTGCTCTTTTATTCACAAGCCTCTTTGAATATTATCAGTAGCATTAACTAAAAAGCTTAGTCTTAAACCCAACAATGTATGAGAGACAACGTGTGCACTGTTATATGTGGTCATTGTGTGTATTTATGGATTTCTCTATGTGTTTGTGTGCATACATATACACTAGCAGTCAACACACACCTTTTTCTATATTTTCTGCTATTTCCAACATTATACAGTACATGAACACCAAAGTAACACAAAGTGTGAAAGAACACGTATGGAATTATGTTTTATATTTTAGATTCTCTAATGTAGCCAGTTTTGTGCGCTCAAAGCATTCTCTCAAAACATTCACCAGGTAAACAGAAACATAAGTCAGGTAAAAGTACTGGTACTTTCTAATTCCTTTGACTCAAGTTGAATTAGAAGTACTCATCATCATCAGTACCTCATAAAAAATACTCAAGTAAATTATAGCCTCATATATCATTTTTTGTTCAATTTTTCTGTTATTTTGTTCATTTTTTTCACCAACTTGATTAATTTGCTCATTTTTGCTCATCTTGTTGCTAATTTGATGGATGTTTTCATTCAACTTCTTGATTCTCTTTGTGAATTCACTGGAATTTACTTACAGTTTTCTTGATTATTTGACTTACTGTATTTTTATTAATTTTGCTCATTTTTTTGTTCTTTATGTTCATTTTAGGACTATTTTTGTACATTTTTGCTAATTTTGTTGCTTAGTTTATTCATATTTGATATTTTACCAAGTCTTTTTTTCATTTTATTGATTATTTTGTACATTTTTACAATTTCAGTCTTTCTTATGCCTACTGTACTCACTAAACTGTGGCCAAACGTAATGGACAACAAGTGTTTTTTTTGTCATCCCAAATGTAACTAAGTGGGAGTGGAGAGTATCCTGAAAAACAACTGCTCTCCGAAATACATATTTTTGAAAAGAACTAATCAAATAAATGTAAAGGAGTAAATGTGCTTGACTAATTCCCACCTGTGGCTTTAGATGATCAGTTGTCTTGTACAGATGAAGGGTGGATACAGCATTAATAACCCTATTAGCACTACTACAACTACTGTACTAATCCATATTGTGGCAAAAAAATACTCAGTTACATAAAGAGAAGAGACCATTTCTATAAGAAATGAAAGTCAGTCAATCTGAAAAAGCTCATGAACTTTGAATATGTTCCTAAGTGCAGTCACCACTTTGGGATACATACAGCCTGTCACAGTTTGAATGTTTTTAAGTAAAGCAAAGTAAAACACTGAAGGAGGACTACATTTTTTTGACTGTACCTTCTAATACAACCCTGTCTGAGTGTAAATGCAGTATGCGTCAGATTTTAAGTGAGTATAATTACAAGTAACAACCACTGAGCTGTGAAGCACAACTTGTATCTTTCCCATTAAGCGGAGCATTCAACAGGATTATTCAATCATTGTTCCACTTAATGCCCTCCGTGCTGTTGCAGAGGCAGCGGTGGCTGATGTTCAGGGCTCAGTGCTTCTCCACACTCCTCTTCCTTATAATCCGAAAGCAACAGAAAGGTGGACAGGTGGTTTCTGAGGCTGATTACTCTGTGGTAGGGAGAGGAGAGGCAGGATCAGAGACACGTATGGATGAGTGGACAGGTTTGGGGTTCAGTGAATGTGTAAACTGAGCCTTCGATTCCCTCTGTGTCTTTTTCAGCTATCTACCTGTGCAAGCGGACCATGCAGAATAAAACCCGGCTGGAGCTGGCAGATTATGAGGCGGTGGGTCTTTGCTTTGCTTTCGCTCTAACTTATTGCCTCTCAGTATTGATCTGTATTTCAGGCTAAAAGAGGGAAATGTGAGCTTTTTAAATGTTGATGTTTTCTAAAAAGACTCAAATGGAGCTGGGTCATATGGCCAGAAATGTTCTTATACAGATATTTTTATATTAGTAAATATCACCTATCACAATAAATGATAAAGTATTATTCTGATTTGGCTAAAGAAAGGGGTTATTTGTGGTTCATCAGTAGTAGATGTAAAAATAATGTAAAAAAGACAAAAGAAAAGGATGTGGTAAAAGATGACAAATGATAAAAACATCAAAAAGGAAAGTGACTCAAATGGATGAAAAAATTTTGAAAAAATGGCATATAAGAGGAAACAATGAGACAAAAACAACATAAAAGATGCAAAAGACAAAAACTAAAGATAAAAATTATAAAAGACCCCACAACGTAAAAGACAAAAAGGCAAAAGCAACATACCGTATTTTCTGAACTATAGGGCGCACATAAAATACTTTATTTCTCTCAAAAATCAACAGTGTGCCTTATAATGCGGTGTGACTTATGTATGGATTTATTCTGGCTTGTGCTTACTGACCTCGAGCCGATTTTACCATATGTGGTACACAGTGCTCAAAGATCTGCCAAAATATTTTAGTATGACTTTTGCTGCGCCAGTTGTTTGAGCATTACGGTAATCAGGAGCCTGGCAGAGTGATACTACTGTGCCGTATCACTCGCGGACCGTATCCGTCGCGGAGTGATATGTACACTCTAACATGTCCGGACATGTGAGGAGTGTAGGACACAGCGACATGCTTGCAGATTTCACACTCACCGGGAGGCAGACAGACAACGCGGAGCTAACATCCACCGAGTCACGCAACATGACCAAGCCGGACAATGACGAGGGAAATCCAGACCCGCCCAACGGTGAAACCGCCAAAGTGCCAAACAAAGACACCGAAGATTAAGAGCCTGATGGACCCACGGGAGAGGAACGAACCAAAAAATTGAGTGTACCATGTTGTTTTGTATTTTATGTGTTACAACTGATCAATGTTGAGAGTTACGGTATTGTGAATGAGTTGAATAGAGTTTGTCTTATCTAACTTTCGCATCGTGTAATGCGCCTTACACTCCGGTGCGCCTTATGGTACGAAAAATACGGTACAAGACACAAAAAATACAAAAAAATTAAAAAGACACAAAAATCAGAACTAGCATAATGACAAATGAAGTGCAAAAAATGGAAAAAGATAAAACTGACAAGGGACCACAGCCTTAAGATTCTATTGATTGTATTTATTTTGATTCACCAATTTATTGATTCATACCTCGAGTTTGATCAAAGAAACCTGTTCCTCATTCAGGGTAGATGCATTGCCCTGCTTAATAGAGCAGGGCAATGCAAATGCCAAAATTGTCCTCACAATAAGCATTCATAACTCAATTCTATTGTATTAGTATAGCACCAATGATAGTCCAAGATTATCTCTGGGTGCTTCACAATTTACGGCCAAATCCACAGGGGTGTTGGTTGGGACTTGATATTATTAATTATAGCAATAAATGACATTTCAAGATTTTATTCAGGTATAAAGGCTACTTTTTGTCTGGAGTGAAAGTTGAACAAAACAGATATCTGTGGTTATTCTATTATTAAAAGATGCATCAAGTTAAAAATTATGCCTAAAGATGTAAAGAGCCACAGAGACATAATAGATGCATAAAGACAAAACTGTGATTTAAAAGATGCAACAAGAAGTAAAGGATACAAAAATATAGTAACATAAATGATGCAAAAAAAGAAAACAATCTAAAAGATGCAATAAGACAAAAACTTCCAACCATGTAAAAAGGCATGAAACAACATATGACCACAAATAAGTTCAAATACTGTGGAAGATAGCAATTAAAAAACGAATGTTCCCCCACATCAAGAGGAGCCGTCATAGCTGGAGACAGAGAGCAACTCACACCCAGATTCAATTAAACATCACCCCCAGTGCATGTTTTTGGTTGGTTCCTTTGGTCCAACCATTTTCTATGTATTTAAAAACAAAGTGCCAATGCGCACAGATTCTTCCCTCCTGACGGTCAAAACAATTTTTAGCCCTTAACAGCTGAACTATTTTTGTTTGTATTGCAGATCCAGATTTGAGGAATGTCTGTGTATTGTCTAATAAAATGGCACTTACTGGACAGAACATGTTGTGTGCATACTGTCTACAATGAAATACAAGTCACAGCAAATTTTAAAACCCACCATTATTTTTTTTATTGATATTTTGCATATGGTCTTCATTTTTTTCTAATTTGTTGTTGTCAAAGATGAAAAAGCAACAAAAATGGCTTCATGGATGCCAGTGATGTAAAACAGACAAAGATGACATGAAAGCTTAAAAAAAGATGAAAAAAGTCAAAAATAATATGAGAGACATTAAAACCGGAAACATAAATTCATATACATTGTGATTTTTCAAAATGGTGTGATTTATTTTGATTTAATGTTTTTGAAATGCAGCACACACTGGCTTGTGTGAATTAAAAGTCTGAGTGCTTATCATAATAGACTAAATGCTCATGATAAATCGTCTTCATTAAATACGTTCTCATGCAGCTGAAGACTCAGTCTTTAAAATGTGTAAAGTTTTGCGTTATTTTTTTCTTTATTCTAAAAGGAGAACCTCGCCAGGCTGCAGAGAGCTTTTGCCAGGAAGTGGGAGTTTATCTACATGCAAGCTGAAGCCCAGGTCAAGTAAGTGTGCTCCGTTACCATGGCAACATAGGAAACTATGGAACACACTCAATACCTTTTACATCGTTAGATATGGAATAAATAATACGCTTTAATGTAATCCCAAAGAGACATTGCCTATCATGAACCGAGTTTGTGACAGACTCCATTAACCCCGTGGTAATAGAGTTTCATAGAACACATCACCTTTTCGGAGAACACGCCACAGGTCTGCTGCCTCTGTTAGAGATAGAGGACCATATAAATGATCCAACTGGAGAGCTTTTGACTCATATGAAAAACACTGCATTAAAGAGAGGCAGAGGAGGAAGAAAAAGAACTTTCATATGCCCTGAATGTATGAAATACACCAGATCTTATTCCTAACATGCCCCTGAGACATGACAGAAAATATGAAGCACCTCTTAAAGCCTTTTATTCAATGTCAACAGCCAGCATTTTCAAACGTGAGCGTTTTCACTCCACTTAACACCGTTTTGACCTTCAGCTTCATATTCAACAAAGCAGCTGTCTACCGAGTGGAATGAGTCTGATTTGATTGAGTTGATTCTTTTTTGTCATTTCTTGAATTTTGCATGTTGTCTTTGTCGTTGCCTTTGTCTATTTTTTTGTTTAAGTTGTTTGTGTTATTAAGTCTCTTTTGTCTTTCATGGATAATTTATGTTCACATTCGTATATTTTTGTCTTGTTCTTTGCATATTGTTTTTTTGTGTTTCACACTGTGATCTTTTTGCATATTTTATGTTTGTCTTTTTGCACCTTATACATTGTTCTGCACTACGGTTTTGATTAATACATTGTTTTTGTCTTTCTGCATCTGCTCCATCTGTTTGCATTTTTGTTGTTCATTTTGTCCGTTTGTTACATCATATTTTGTATTTTTTGCTTCACTAAGAGAATGCCTTTAGCCTGAGTTATTTGCTTTTACCTTTGCTTCTTAATGACTCTGTATGAGGCATGGCTATTAAGAAATAAGACTAATGCCATAATACAATTTTATTAAACAGTGTCTTTCTTCTTCAATAATCTCCCATTCTCAACTGCTCAACTCCTCCCCTGGTTGTGCTTTTAAACTGATCATTTCCCGACACCATAGTCAAATCACATACATTTTACTTATTGGAAACTTAGTTGTGTGTGAATATCCAACATTTTCTATATAACACTCAGTGTGACTGTGGACCACATGCTTTTATCCTCATCAGAGCATTATCATTATTTGATACAGTTACTTCGTACTGCAGGGGCAGTGGGGGTAGGGCAGTTGTACAAAGGTTTATAAAGGGAACAAAAATGAATAAAATGATCAAGGAAAATGACCAAAATAAACAAGAGAAATAGCTAAATGAGCAAACCTGGGACCAAAAATTCATTAGAAAGTGACATATCTACATTTTTTTACTGTAAATGAATGAATGTCATTTTTTAAAATAATTTACTTTTCAGTTGCAAAAGATAATTAGACTTGAGATTGAATTATTTTGCTCATTTTGTTTGTGAGTGAAAGCGTACTTAGAAAATGAGGATTAAATGAACAAAATTAAGTTCTTGTTGTCCTGATGCTGTGATTGTGGAAGCACGTTGTGGTCGTAATGTGTTCACATTGTTCTGAAAACTGTTTGTGACGCACTTAGAATTTGTATGTCTACCAAAGTGCTACATAATTAAATTATAATTATTATTGCTTTGTTACATTTCCTACATTCTACTGTATCTTTTGCATCATTTTTGTCTTCTTACATCTCTTACCTTTCCTCTGAAATTCATTTGGATTCAGTTTGTCCGATGAACATGCTTTGATTCGTTCAGTTTAGAAAATGAATTCACTGATCATATTTGGTTTGTATTTTATTCTGATAATCAGTACCATAGTAAAACAACTCTGTGGCTCATATTGTTCATTTTTGTTCACTGTGGATTAGTGCTTATTACCATAAATTTAGATTTGTAGATTTGGGTCTTTTAGGTCTAATAGGTGCAGCAATCAGGTGTCCCAATACAGTTCATATACTGCATTATCCCTGCTACATAAATAATGTCACATGTATTAGAAGTGTAATGAGGTGCAGTAAACATGTCAAACTGTACATCATATACTATAAAAGTCATGAAATTTCACAATCTCCCAACACACATTCCTTTTTATCCTTCAGTCTTTATTCAGCTGCTGAACCCAGAAAAGCTGTAGGCTGCATTTCTTTCACTGACTGATGTAATCTGCAGGATCGACAGGAAAAAGGATAAAACGGAGAGGAAGATCCTTGATAGTCAGGAGAGAGCCTTCTGGGATGTTCACAGACCGGTGGTAAGATTGTAACTGCACACTGAATCTTCAGCTCACCTTGACTTTCCTGTAAGACCCACACCTTAAAAAACAAGCTGCTGATTCTGACTGAATTTATGCGTTTATGTTTTCTCCAGCCCGGATGTGTGAACACCACAGAGATGGACATCAGGAAGTGTAGACGCATAAAGAACCCACATCGAGTCAAGAAGGTAGAAGTTCTCAGGAAGTAGGGCTGATCAACCAAAAATGAAGACAAAGAATACTAAAATTATCAACAACATGAACCCGAAAGTGACCAAACCTATTATCACTTGACCAAAAAGAAAATCAATCAGACATGAACAGAAAATAGTAAAATGATCAATAAAATTAACAAAAAAATGACAAAACTTATTACCAAGTGAACAAGAAATTATAAAAGTGAACCAAAAAAAGATCAAAATCCATCAGAAGTCAATACCAAATACAGTACTAAAATTCTCAATATTAACAAAAAACATACCAAATTATTACCAATTGAACAAAAGTGAACAAAATAGATAAAAAATGAACAAATGTACTAAAATTACCAAAATTGCTTACTCTTTTTGAGAATGAAATTTTGATTTGACGCCTGAATGCCCTGTTTTCTTCACTTTAAGTGCTCATTTTGTCTTGTATTCCCCACCTCCCCATCCTCTCATCCTCCATCAATTGGCCCAGTCAGTGTATGGTGTGGCTGAGGAGAAGACACAGCCCCAGAGTCCCATCCACACGCCTTCACACCACAGCAGGAAAGGAACCAAGGAGGATGTGGAGAAAGAGGTAACGTCATACATGTCCCACAGAATGGACTCACCTTTAATAATTCACAGACTTCTGGTGAGCAGAGTGATGTTAACTCTGCTCTTGTACTTTAAAACAAATGTGTCTGAATTATTGCTGAAGAGATCAATAGCATCCACCCTGTGTTTTACACCATGTGCCACAAGGACAATTTTGGTGGAAGCTGACCAAAGAGTAGATTATTGTGAAAAAGTGAAAGGTGAATTATCATAAAAAGTGGGTCTTGAGATGAAAATACTACAGACTGAAGTTGTGTTTCCATAAAATGCAAAGTGAATTCAAAGCAAAATTTTGAAAACTTGCAAAAAAGATAATGCACATTACATGCATTTGAATGAACTAGTTTGAAGTGAATGCAACAGGCTACAAATAGTGGTCAGAATGTGATGAGGTTGACTTACACATGGCTCAAACAGGAGTAGAGTATGCTTTGGCTGATTTCCATTAATGACCATGGGGAAGCTAGACTCTCCACTAACAAGTCACTTTCTAGTTCCATGTCCACCAAGAGACTTGCAGCCAATATCATTCTTATGGTAGATAAGAGCATAATTTGCACATTTTGACCAATTCTTCTTTCCCAAAGTCACCAACATAAATATTGAACCCCTTTTTGACCAATCACATACAGTCGTGTGAAAAAATTAGGACACCCCATTAAATAGTCAGGTCTTTATTAAGAAATGTTCACATATCAATGTCCAATGTTAT
>JAQQAE010015946.1:0-11903 GCA_029823295.1 Pseudamia nigra
CACCTAAAATACTTCTTCATTTTGCGTTTTTCATCACGCGACCTAAGAAAAATGGCGTCTCCGTCTCATCCTCCTCCAGTTTAAGTGTCTTTATAAATCAATAAATGTGCACGTACAGGTGTGTATGACATACTTTACATGGGAGTTTTCATGGGTCCAGAACGGATTAATTTGTTTTTTACATATATTCCTGTGGAAAATCCGACCCCACCAAACGACTGTTTCGCCCAACGAACGACACGCCGGAGCGGATTAAATTCGTTACTCGGGATACCACTGTACATTAATACTGAAGACATGTGAACTGTGGAAGAACATGTATGGAATTATGTATTAAACAAAAAAAAAAAACACAGAACGCGTTTTATATTTCAGATCGTCCACAGTGGACACATGTAGCTGTGCTCTCTCATCACATTGCTCCGTTCTCCAGTGCTTTGCTCATTCTGTTTATTTTTGTTCATTTTTTTTTTTTTTTTTGTCTTTTTGCATCGTAGTTGGTTCATTTTCTTGACTGGTTTGTTCATTTGCTGCCGATTTTGTTCGTTTTTCTTCTGACTTTGTCCACTGTTGCTTCATTTTTTTCATTGTTTTGGTCATTTTTCTGATTTTATTCACTTTAATTGAATTGCCTCACCATTTTAGGTTTCTGCTTTTTTCCTGATTATTTTGGTCATTTTAAGTCAATATGCTCCCTGTTCTATTCCATTTTGCTTTATTTTGTGCCTTCATTTGTTTAATGACTATAAATTTCATCTCGCTTTGTTCCTGTTCAGAGTCGTGAAGACAATGGTTAAGGGTTAAGTAAGAACAAAAGACAGTCCATTATTACAGTACTTTGAAAAATGAAGGTTAGTGTTTCTTGCCTTAATATGTATTTGTACAGTAGTTGTAGTAGCACTAACAGGGTGATTGACTCTGTACCTGCCGAGAGGAATGACGAGCGAAAATGAAACACGTTCTGGGTTGTTTAATGCATTAATTTTTTTTTACTATATAATTCCATACGTGTCCACACTTTTGCCTGGCAGTGCACATAGTGGCCATGGTTACGGGGTGGCCCACTGTTCTGAGCCAGCGCTGCGTTTGCAGGTTTCAGCGACCCGTTCGTGCAGCTGTGTCTGGAGCCGAGCCACATCTTCCCACAGGTGGAGCCTCGATGCACACGGATCAAGAACTGTGACCTGAACCCGCTTTTCGACGAGGCCTTCTCGTTGTACGTCTCTGATTCATTCAGACTTCTCTGGGGCCCGGTTTCCTTGACTTTGAGCGCTGAAAACATCATTCTCTGCGCTCCGGTAGATTGTGAACGCATCACTTTACTGTATATGTTTATGAGGAACAAAAGGGACCCAAACAAATCCATGTTAACTTACATAATGTCCATGTTTTATGGTATGTTAATCCACATATCATACCACTTTTAAGTATTTTGGTCTTTAGGAGTAAGAGACGGTCAGAGTTGCTCCATTAAGATGAACAAAATAAGCACTCGATCAATGAACAGAACAAAGAAATGATCCACAAAACTAACAGACAGGAGCAAAACGTTAGATGGGAACAAAATTAGCCAAATGGTCGAGGTCAAAACGAATCAAGGAAATGAACAGTATTAAGCTAAACTATTAAGGAAATGAACAAAAATTAGCAAGATAGTCAGGAGCATGAACAAAGGGAGCAAAGTGATCAAGCTATCGAACAAAATAATCAAAATATGAAGCAAAAGAAGTTAAATAATCAAGCAAATTAACAAAAAATAATCAAGAATATGAAGATAAATTAGCTAAATATTCAGGTATATGGATAGAAATAAGTAAAACAATCAAGACTATGAAGAAAATAACTAAATGGTAAGGCAAATTAACAAAAATCAACAAAATAAATAAGAATATGAACAAAAGGAGCAAAAACAATTAAGTAAATAAACAAAAAAGAACAAGATAGTCAAGAATGTAAAAAAAAAAACTGAGCTAAATAATTAAGTAAATGGACAAAATAATCAAGAATATAAACAAAAGGGGCAAAATGGTCACGTCAGTCAACAAATATGAACCAGATAATTGGGAATATGAAGAAAAATGACCTAAATACGGTAACTGAGTAAATGTACATAACAATCAAGAAAATTGAGAGAAAATTAAGCAAAAATGATCCCATCAATGAACAAAACTGTCTTTTTTTGTTTTAGACAGTGAAAAGTTGTGTTCTCTAAATGGCCAAGCGACTGATTAGCAAATGCACCTTTCACTCATTTCGGGGGGACGAGCCCCCTCCACCCCTGAAACCTATTTCTATAAGCAAACATTTACACCCAGTTTATGTTCGGGTGATTTCTTCTCACGTCTCCTCGTGTCTCAGTATGATTTCCCTGGAGCAGTGCAAGACGCCCGGGGCTTGTTTAATGGTGACGGTTCTGGACCACGACACCCTGATGACCGATGACTTCGAGGGCGAGGCCTTCCTGGCTCTGAAATCCATCCCAGGGGTTGGTGGAGCAACGCAAGAAGCAGACAACGAAGGACAGAATTCACAGCCAGACGCCACCCCGGCTCAGATACGACTGCCTCTGATGCATCCTAAACCAAATGGTATGGAAACGTGGGCGGTACTCACAAGCAAACAGCAAAATAAGAGTAAAAGAAGCAAAAATGAACAAAATAAAGAACAAAAATGAATAAAGTAATGAAGCAAATTCACAAAAATGGACAATACAACCCATAATGGAACCTAAAACATCAACGTGAGGAATAAAATGAGTAAACATGAACAAAATAAAGAACAAAAATGAATAAAGTAATGAAGCAAATTCACAAAAATGGACAATACAACCTATAATGGAACC
Organism: Pseudamia nigra; assembly: GCA_029823295.1. NCBI lineage: Eukaryota > Metazoa > Chordata > Actinopteri > Kurtiformes > Apogonidae > Pseudamia > Pseudamia nigra. The sequence goes on from JAQQAE010015946.1 coordinate 2,843, forward strand.
TAAAACATCAACGTGCACAATAAAATGAGTGAACATGAACAAAATAAAGAACAAAAATGAATAAATAATGAAGTAAATTCACAAAAATGAACAATACAACCCACAACGGAACCTAAAACATCAACAAACAATAAAATGAATGAACATGAACAAAATAAAGAACAAAAATGAATGAAGTAATGAAGTAAATTCACAAAAATGAACAAAAGTCAATTTAATAGGTAACAAAATCACAAAAAATAATCAAAATAAATAACAAGAAGAAAAGCAAATGATCAAAAATGAACAAAGTAATCAATTAAATTTACAAAAATGATTAATATAACCAAATAAATTGAATGTAATACATCAAAGAAAGCAATATGCTGTAATGAGGAAAAAAGAACAAAATAGAACAAAAATAAACAAAAATCATTTTAATATGAAACAAAATTAGCAACTGCTAAACTGCTCCTGTGCTTGTTTTCATTCTTATTTTTACACAGGTGCATCTTGATACTTAGAAATTAAATGAACGTGACATAACATTCCAACACGCCAATCAAAGCGGGTTTTATGGGCATTTCCCATTGACACCCCATAACGTTCTGATTTCCGGTTGTTCATTTGACTCCCCGTTTGTCCCGTTGGTTTCCCAGACGACAGCGTGGTGAAGTTGCTGGAGTCGCGCAGAGGCGAGCGAGAAGCCCAGGCCTTCGTGAAGAAACGCCGACAGAGGGAGAAACAGTCGCAGGAGGGGATTCAACCGCGATAGAAAAACCACACACACACGTCTTCCTCCAAAAATATACAATTTATTTAATGATCTGTACCAAAAAAAAAGAAAAAAAAAAGAAAATCCACTCAAGAGGCAAACACTGGTGTTGGATGAGTTGTGTGTGTGTGTGTGTGTGTGTGTGGACAGTTTGCTGAACATGAGTTTACCAGAGACCATCACAGTGATCATCAACACGTTCACACCTGCATGTAAACCTCACACAGCTTTACAGATCTGTCTGCTTCCTGATGCTTTGTCTAATCAGTGCAAGAAATAAGTATGACATCACATAACTATGTGTGTATATATATATATTTATATATATATAATATATATTAGACTACATTTGACACACTGTGAAATGTCAAAGATTACTACAAATGTAAAGATTTTGGCAGAAAATCCTGTCCCATATTGATATTAAACATAGCAAAAGGGCCACTTTCAACAAAAAGAAATGTGCATGTTTGAGTGAATATGAAAGATCTAAAGTAAAAATTTAAAAAGACTACACAAGTTGACTGAGTACATTTGCCTTGATTGTGTTTACATGCGTTTCCTCTTTAACAGTTCACCAAAAACAATATCGGAGAGAACCTGAGTGTCTGAACAGAGACCATCTGTCAAATATTTTAAACAAATAATACTACATTTTTAAATATTTCTGTCATTGTTACACATTAATTGACAAGTTTAAAATTCTTTACGCTAAAAAACTATTGTTAAAAATCAAAATTGAACAAAAGGAACAATAATAAACGTAAGCGCTGCCAGCTGGCTGCTTTGATGGCCCCCTTTGGCTGTAGCAGGATCGGAATATTGAATGAGACTGAAATATGCCCTTTAGCTGTTTGCAGTCAGACCTGTGGGTTGTGTTAAGACAGCTCTTAAAAAATCAAAAATGCATTATCATCCGTTTGCGAGGTTGGTTTGGAGATCTCTGCTTTCACACACTGCACGGACTGCGGCTGTTTTTATTTTTTTGTTACAACGTTCGGTTACGTCTCGAAATGTTCCGATGTTTCTGTTGGTGCTACTTGAAGAGGTACCGACATGGAGGTAAAGCACTGCTGCGGAGAATGCAAAGTGTATTTTGACCACTTGAAATAGGCCCAATGGAGAGAAATTTCACTTTACTCCATTTTCCTCTTTCCAATGAGGGACTAAAGCCCTGAAATGCTCTTCAGAGATGCAGGACCTTTGACAAATAGTTACATTTCACTACACAGAAAGCAGGAGTTGCTGTTCTATTCCTTTACATTCGACAGTGAGCACGAATGGCAACATACCTGAAAAATTCTTGCACTTTCCCTGACATCCATAGTCGCCTACATCCACAATAACAACCTGTACACTGATTCCTACGGGATGGATTTCCCAAAAATGAACAAAATATGACATGCTCACTCCGAGGGCTTCAGTGCGTCTCTGCTGCTCCTCGACAGCTTCATCGAACAACTTCAACCGTTGATTATTTTCCCACTTAATCAATAGCAGTTTGGTCTATAATGTGTAAGAAAACGGGGAAAATGTCCTCGAACTGGTTCAGCCCCTAAATATTTTTTTGGCTGATGGAATCTAAATTTTTCGCCTGGTCAAAAAAGATGTCAACTCTTGGCAACTTGTCAGTTAATCAAAGAGTGACGCTAGCTACTGTTCGCCAACATCAACAAATGACCATCACGCAACACAAACTGACTCCATGTATAATGTTACATATTGTACGTTTCGGCAGTTTCTTTCCTCTTTTAGTTGGATTCTTTGTAATCGCCAGAAACCTCCTTTGAATGTGGAACTGGATGAGCAGCACATTGTACTACACGCTGTACGTTCAGTGTATTAGTCCAGACAAAAACAGAGGGAGGCAGTGGTAAACCAGCACCTCCTATGTTCTGTGAGGTAAAATAACCATTTGTGTCAAAAGGAGCCCGGTGCCTTTGAAGACAGTTTTATAATTGGGGTCAGGTCTGAACATCATGTACTATAAGTGACAACAGGCACCTTATACAACTTCACTTCCTGGTTCAAATGATCTGAACTAGCTGTAAAACATGATGCTTTCTGCTTAGAGAGACGGTTTTCTGTAGGTTCCCCAACTATGAGCTTCTCGATGAAACGCTATGGTCTCTAAGGTGATAGCAGACATCTTCAAACTTTGCCAAAACACACTACTGAGAAGAAGAATCAGTATAAATTGCAGATGTGAGGAGTAACAGATCCATTTGAGTGACCCTTTTGAACAGGTCAGGACTAAAGAACAGATTAGGGCTTAGTGGGATATTTTTAAACATGAAGAAAAACGGTATAGAACAGTGCTGCTGGTCGAGTGTTGACCCGTAATATGCACGGGTGTCTCATGGGTAATACTGGAAAAATTAACAATCTCAATTCCATGTTAAGAGCTTTTAGTCACCAGCTCACGAAGACAGTCAACTCTCAGTAAACGTCATCTCCAAAGTACAGAAAAATGTGTTAGGAATTATAAAATGACCTCGATAGAGCAGTGAGTGGCGGCTGAGATCGAAGGCTGGTTGTTCGTGGAATCAGGACTGAACTGGTCTGGGACCTGTCTGCGGTGGTCGGACCGGGGATGTGAGGTCAAGAGAGCTGCTGTTCCAGGGTCTGTTCGGGGCAGAGGGGGCACTCTGTGGAAGCGGCGCAGCTCTCGCACTGCAGTCCGTGACCGCAGGGCAGCGACACCGAGCCCTGTTCGCCACACGTCACACAGCACTGCCTCTGCTTCCTGTAAACCACCTGAGCAAAGACAGACCGCAACGTTTACACGTCTGACAGGGCACGTTTTGGTTCAGAAATACGAAAATCATGATTCAGCTGATACCAATTCAAATTCAACGACACGAATTTAACACTAGTCACTGTCATGTGTCAACAGCCAATGTCAAAGGCTGATGTTGCACTATATTATCCCTAAACACAAATTATTTAATCAAGTCGGTAACAATTATTATTGGATAAAGCAAATATAAGGGGTCTCTGTACATTTTCATAAAAAGATACATATAATAAATAGAAGATGAGTGGATATCTGATGTTTTAAAACAGAACTCAAAGTGAGACATAAGGCATGGGCACTGAAACATAAAAATAAGGTACAATAATATAAAACAGTAACTGTTCTATTTACACTCTACCACCACCTTCTAACGATGCTGAATCAGTTTAAGGAAGCACTTGCACTTCACTCATGCCATTTTCTCCTATTGGAAAACTAAAAAACAAACATTTGCACACACGTGAGGCGTCCTGGTGTTCGGTACCTGTTCTACAGCGTGGAGGCAGCTGCACAGCTGCGCCTGCAGGCTGAGCACCGACTCCAGCGGGAGCCTGTGCAGCAGCTGCAGTTGGTGTAGTGCCAGGTGGGGGTTCTCTCCGCTCCTCAAGCTCTCCAACGCCTCCTGTAGGAGGGCTGCCTGTCGCTGCGCCTCCTCCTCAGCCTGCCGTGCTCTCTCCGCCTCCATCGCTAACCTGGCGGCGTGAGCCCGGGACTCCTCTGCATCTGCTTTCAGTGCCGCCCACGACTGCATCAAAGAGCGACATCGGCTGTTCAAACGTCAAACTCATCTCAAATGTGGACTGCTGTCAGTTCACCCACGTGGCTGTGCACACGCGCCACTACCTACCTACCTGAGCTGTGTGTCTCCAGCTGTGACCCCACTGCTTCAGAGCCCTGTGAGCCTCCTCCAGCTCCTGTTTGAGCCGAGCAGTCTCTGCACAGGGCCCCGAGGGCAGTAGGGCAGGGGGAGTACCAGGAGAACCCTGGCCTGAAGGAAAGTGCTCCCAGATATTCGTGCTCATACCGTTCAAACCTACAAAACACACAAAGCTGCACATCAGAGTCATGTTTACACATTTTCTGCTTCTAATATCATGTTCTATATGTAGGACGGTGAAAAATAAACACTAGGTAAACAGGTAAATGTAAATTTTGTACCATCTCCAGCTCTAGACAAATGATAGGTGCCTTGATGAAAAGTGCTGTTGGAACTGCAACCGCAGCCTCCATGAAGAAGGCCTACAGTGAAATCTATATCATGCAACAGGAAATACCGCTACTGAATGATCACAGAGGAAGTCCATACTTTAACCAAATAGAATTATTACTTCACAATTAGGATTATTTAATTGATTAGTTGTTTGTTCTATAAAATGTCCCAAAATAGTGAAAAATGCAAGTACGCATTTCCCACAGTGCAACAGGAATCCTCAAAGCCAAATATATTCAATCGAATTTAAAAGAGTATAGAAAAGATAAAATATCCAACTTAAGAAGCTGGAGTTTTTTTCTTATAACACCACTTATGACTCACCGATTAAGAGAATAATTGTTCATTTAATAGTTTACAACTGACAGGTCAAGATATGAATTTAAAGGAGAGCTTCTACAACTTCCTATTGGATGCCAAATAAGCAAAGATCCTCACTGCGCCTGTATATAGTGAAGCCAATAAGTTAGATTTGGCTAAAAGTTTAAACATTTTGCGCAGATGGATAGGCATAAGCAGATAAATGTAGTAATATTAGAGCCCTGTGTACATGCCTGCCAGGCTGTGTGTGATGGAGAGCAGATGGGTGCTGTTCCGAAGGGAAGAAAAATAAGAAAAAAGAAAGTGTACCTACAGAGGTAGAAAAGCAGTATTTGTACCCTGTATTGATCGACTGATCTTGTTGCATTTATCCTGTTATCAACCCGGTTAACCTAGTTATATATTTTATGTTCTCTGTCTTTTATAATGTGTTCATTTTTTTAAGCTGTTATTGTGTTTATTAATGACTTAGTGTTTTCATCTCGTCTTTTATGTCATTTTTATGTTGTTACAGATATTTGTATGCCATATTTTTATTAATGTACAGAGGTAAAGGTGAGGTCAGCTAGAACAGCGGCACGGTGCACTTTACCTTCATCTTCACACGTTTCTAAATTCACAGTGTACACCGGCCTTAAGACGCTTGTAAAAAGTGTTAAAGCCAGTTAACGGCACAAAAGAGACGACCTGGGTGATTTTGAGCAAAGAACAACCCTGTAATAAAATACATCATCACCCTTCCCTCCACCAGCTCCCACAAACCTAAAGAGCTATGAGATGGTCCCAGAAAAGTGCTTTCTGATTGGCCCGGTTGTGACAGGTGAGAGAAGAACGGTGAAGCGTGCGGACGGATGGGAGGAGAGGGTGAAGGAGAGCTGAAAGGAGCAGAGCTGCTGAAGGATCCTGGGATGTTGACAGGGGCAGAACTCTGGAGCTGGCTACCTCCTGCAAGGACAGAGACTAATCAACATGAGCTGGGCTTTGAGTGCATGCTGGGACGTGGAGTTTACGTGATCAAGTGTTTGGTCGTGTTGTGTTTGTGCATGCAGTACCCAGCATGACTCCCACGCTGGGCAGAGCAGAGCTGCTCTCTAAACTCCTCTCCAACGCCGACACGCCAAAATCATTCAGGTCAAGATCGTCCAGAGCCGACTCTGTAACAAACACCAACACGATGTATGAGGTTCTGTGTTCACATTTACTCATGTCATGCTTTTATATGAGAGTCTGTTAAAACATAATCAGTCCTCACTGGCGTGAACAATCACACTTATTGCTCTCCAGAGATCAGTTCCTATCCAAGGCTCATGTTCATACCAGGTGTAAACAGACCTGTTAAGTGAGGATTCTGAATTTTTTTTTTTTTCATATTCCCTCACCAACAACTGATTCCACCGTCTCGCTAGTGGGGTAAAAGGGCAGAGCGTTGGCGTTCATGCCAGAGGAGATGCAGGGTCCAGGGGGTCCGAGAGGTGCAGGGCTGGGTGGAGTCGCAGCCAGGCTGGATGGGATGCTGGAGGACAGACTCAAAGGGCTGCCCACGGGCAAAAACACCAATAAGTCCTGGACAAGAAGAATGAAGCATCATGTGAGAAGAGAATACATGCGAAGAAGATGGTGTAATAGACAGAAAATAACAGTAATAGACAGAAAATTGATTTGAGGACCTTGTAAATTAATCTTTCTACCTGTTTGCTTTGTGCTGATGCCATTTCCCTGTTGCGCTGCTCAAGAGCAAAACTTCGCTGCTTGGCCTGAAACATTAAACATTACATCAAACACTGCATTTTCCGGTACCTCTGCAGCAACAATTACATTAAGTCATTCTATATCAACTCACAAAGGCCTCAAAAAACCTAATAAACCTATCCCAAAAACATGCAAACTGTAATTTTCATATTTCCTGAATCCAGTGAAAACAGACTTGACATGTATCACACAGAGACAAAAAAATAAAGTACAAATACAAAGGCTAGAAGGTTTATTTAGTGGCTGAAAGTCTGTAAGAAAACTGCATGAAAAATGCTACGATGAAAATTATATCAGATGATGCTAAACATCAAACCATACCTGTGAAAATAAAGACAGATTTTTGATAACTAAATGTTTAGAGGTAGTTTTAACCTATTCTTTATTGTCAAAATGTAATAAATGCAGTCAAAAAATGTAAGAAGTATGCAGGCAGAATTTTCAATGTATACACAGTCCTGTAATAACGATCATTACTGCATTATTATCGTTCCTGACTCTGCGCTGCAGCTGGCAGGCTTCCAACTCCATAGAGCCGACCGGGACACACAACTCTCCGGCAAAATGAAAGGTGGAGGAATCTGCTTTTACATCAACAGTGGCTGATGTACAGGTGTGACAGTGATGCTGCAGTACTGTTCTCCTGACCTGGAATCATTTTTCATCAACTGCAAACCCTTTCACTCCCCCCCGCGAGTTCGCGTCGTTCATTCTGGTCGGTGTTTACATCCCACCCCGGGCCAGTGTGCAGGACGCACAGCGCACGCTGGCCGATCAGATGCTGTATGTGGAGCGGATTAATCCGGACTCCTTGGTTATTGTCCTGGGTGACTTTAACAAAGGTAACCTCACCCACGAGTTTCCCAAATATAAACAAGTCTGCAGCCCCCCACTCTGTCAACGACCTGCGTCTGGCCAACCAGCTGAATGAGTTCTATTGTCGATTTGAAAGACAATGGGACTCTTCTCACAACACACCTCAACAGCTCCAGCTCACCACCTCCACCCCCAACACCTCAGCAGGGGTCTGCTCACATCAGCAGACTTCAAAGGCTTCTTCCTCCACCACCCCCATGTCCATCACACCTCTCTCTGTCCAGGAGAGGGATGTAAACAAACTGTTTCGGAGGCAGAACAAAGCAAAGCAGCCGGGCCCGACTCAGTCTCCGCCTCCACCTTGAAGCACTGTGCAGATCAGTTGTCACCAGTGTTCACAGACATCTTTAACACCTCATTGGAGACATGCCACGTACCAGCCTGCTTCAAGTCCTCCACCATCATCCCCATCCCCAAAAAACAAGGACCCAAGAGCTGAATGACTACAGACCTGTCGCCCTGACATCTGTAGTGATTAAGTCCTTTGAGCACCTTGTACTGGCACATCTGAAGACCATCACCAACCCACATCTGGACCCTCTGCAGTTCGCTTACAGAGCCAACAGATCTGTGGACGACACCATCAACATGGCCCTACACTACATCTTGCTGCATCTGGACTCCCAAGGAAGCAGTCCGTCAAGCTCCTGAAGTTCGCGGACGACGCCGCCCTCATTGGACTCATCTCCGATGGAGATGAGTCTGCGTACAGTTGGGAGATTGACCATCTGGCAATCTGGTGCATTGTCAACAACCTGAAGTTGAACACTTTAAAAAACAGTGGAGATGATCGTGGATTTCAGGAAGAGCCCAGACCCTCCCACCACATCACCCTGCATAACTCCTCAGTCAACACTGTGGAGTCTTTCTGCTTCCTGAGCACCATCATGAATCAGGACCTGAAGTGGGAGTTGAACATCAGCTCCCTCATAAAAAAAGCACAGCAGAGGATGTACTTCCTGCAGCAGCTGAAGAAGTTCATCCTGCCACAGACAATGATGCGATTCTACACGGCCATCATTGAGTCCATCACCGTCTGGTTCGCTGCCTCCACTGCCAAGGACAAGGGTAGACTGCAGCGTATCATTTGGTCTGCCAAGGTGATCGGCTGCAACCTTCCATCTCTGGAAGACCTGTACGCCTCCAGGACTCTGAGGGGTGCAGGGAAGGTAGCAGCTGACCCCTCCCACCTTGGACATGAACTGTTTGAACCCCTCCCCTCTGGTAAGAGGCTGAGATCCATCAGGACCAAAACCTCACACCACAAAAACAGTTTCTTCCCATCAGCAGTTGGCCGAACAAATACAGCCCTGGCAACCCATACGCTCTGTCCCCCTCCCCTGACCCCACCCAC
>JAQQAE010015947.1:0-11903 GCA_029823295.1 Pseudamia nigra
GCAGTGAATCGAAACACCAACAAACACACACCTGCACCAGGTTACACAGAGGGGAGGGGCTGACAGGAGTCCTCACACATGGTTAGATGGTTGAATGGATGGATGATGAATGATAGATGGTTGGTTGGTTGGATTGATGGATGAATGGATGGCTGGGTGGGTAGATCTGTTTGCTAAAAATTGGTCAAAATATCAGTACTTTCATACTTCTGATGATGCAAAGAAAACATGTCCATATTAATTTTAAAACCACATATTTCACTGATTTTCAGCCACAGCTGCCATGTGTCCTGACTTGTTCCGCCCGTCTCTTTGCTACTGCTGCTGCTGCTTTATGCCACTCCCTGTACAAAAATGCAAACAGCTCGATTCTGTTTGATGGATTGTGGCAGATTTTCAATGCAGTTCAAGTGTGTGATTTTTCATCTTTTCCAGAGCTCCATATGAGTTTGTTTTGTGCCGTACAGTGTATGCATGGGGAACTCAATAAGTATGATGTAATCCTTTACAATGCACAGCAGATGGACTGATGATTTCTTCAGTGAATGCAAATATGTGAGGAAAAAATGGAGAATTCCTTCAACTATGCATGTATTTGTCACATAATGAAGTGAAGTCAACACATTATTATTACATATTTTGGGAGCTGTGCGTATTCCTGAGAGATTGGTATCTTCAAATTTCAATCCAGTTTCATAAATATTTCAGCGGTTGAGTAAACTTCGTCCTTTCCCTGTAGATGCCCGTATCTCTGTTGTAACCTTCCCTCAGCTGTCATTTTGTGAGACTATTGTGCATCACTCACCATGTATTTCACGAAGTAGCAGTTCTGATTTTTTGCTTAAAGGGACTGTTCTTTTACTGCAGCTGAGGATCCAGGTCTGTCTGATCACAACTGAAACAGTCATTGTCTTTCCTTTTTAATTTTTTTTCCTGACTAAATATTAAGTTATGTCTTGACCCAAGGATTTATCACCTAAAAACTGTGGACTGTGACATAATGCAATGGCTTCAAATTTTATGAATTATATTGAAATCCATTGAACTCTGTCACTTTCACAGTATTGTTTCACAGACCTTTATATTAACACTATCTGGGACACTCTGCGGATTACTTAACAACTACCCAGCTCATCAATCACCTCCCATTGCAGGAGTTTGACTCACTTTCCACTGTGAGCAAATCCCTCCAGAGCCACTTAAATGGAAAACAGCTATAAATTGCTGCTGCTGTTTGTGCAATTGACACCAAACAAAACAGCACTGTTTCGTCTTGCAAAATACACAGACACAGTTTTCTAATGTGAACTTTGCCCATAAACAGGGTCAAGGCCCTGCTGTGTGTCAATAAGCTCTGTATGGTACAAGCAACAGTCTGCAGGACACATCTCTGCATCTGAACAAAACATCATGTCACTGATAATGGGATCATTTTTGCATTGAAGAACTTCAATCTCACATTGTCCTACTGTATTTCATGAAGTGTTGATCTTGATTTATTCAGGCATTGGTAGTGTTTTATGTTCAGATGTTAAAAAAAGTCTTATTGTAGTCAAGACCACCTACAGTAAACCAAGACCAGTGACCTCTTCCACTGCTGGTACTGGCTTGGCATGGTTCCCCTCAGCACACCCTTTTTGCAGTGCCGCTAAATGGGACCAAGTGGGAGTATAGGGATCTACTTTTGATTCCCGCTTTGCTGTAGTTCCAAGCAAGCCCAAGCCCAAAGTCCTGACACTTCCCTCCTCGTCATTTTCAGATTATGGGCCTAACTTCAGAGAAAACTGCGTCAAGACATAGTTTTTTAATCCCATTTGAACTATGCCATCACTGATATATGATATTTATCAGTTTAAAGCATATTTTTACATGTCAAGATAGTTGTTTCAAAAATACTGAAATATCAGTTTGTTTTGTGTGAAACAGCTCATTGTAATTAATTTTGTCTCTAACAGCCGACCAGGCAGCCAATCAACCACAATGACTGTTACCTGGACAAAATAAATCTCATTCTTCCTGAATAAAAGTTTAAAAATAATACAGGTCTGCACGTATTGAGCTACAAAGGCAGTGGGTGACTTCCTGTTTGCAGTCTTTGTAATTACATATTTTCAGTTGTCTGTTGCAGTAGTGTGAACCAAATGGTAATGTTTGCGGCTGAGCGATGAGCTAGTAAATGCTGAGGTATCAGAAATGGCAGCACCTTTAGTGTTTGCTCTAGGTTGTCTCCAAAAGTAAGTCAATCCCCATAGAATCCCATGTTAAAATGCCCAACATTACAGCTGACGAACTTGTGTACAGTCGAGTACAAACAACAGGTTTGGTCTCTGTCGCTTATTTCCACCTCTGTGAACGCTGTGTAAGGGTGAATATTTATATACGTTCTGTAACCCATCCATTCATCCAAACTTTATTATTTGTCAGATATGTACCAGAGGTTTTGACCATTGCATTTAATCCCTGTCACCTCCACTTACACTCCACATATTAATTTTTTTCAGAGTGAGGTGCCAGTACGACAGCGTACAGAAGCTCCATGTCTGATCTTCCAAATGGCTCTTCAGAAAACTGTGACTGATGCCAACGAGAAACTGTCTATTGTTATATACAGTCGATGTTATGAAAACAATGTAAAATCATGTACAGTATATCACAGACTGGTCAATCCAGAACCACTGGATTCCTCATCAATACTTACTGCATGTGCATCATCATGTTGCACTGTTTGTCAAGGACATCAAAAACAGCAGAGTTATCATATCTTTATCTTAATAAATCACCTACAGATTTTGAAAAAGTTACAGCGCTAAAGCTTTGTTTTCAAATTTATAAGCTGTAGTTGTACAGTATACTCATCTCATTATTGGCTCACTTAATTTGCAGTCATGGTAAACATGCATGTTTTCATTGCATCACCTTTGCAACAGCCAGGACCAGTGGGAAAACAACATTCTAGAGCCTGAAGTATAAAAAGCCATAAAAGACAGAGAGGTGATGAAAAAAATCTACATTTCAATACCAAAATATATCAAGATTGAAACAAGACCAAGACTTCAGACTGAAGCAAACTGAAACCAAGTCAAGACTGAGACCAGAGTAGAGGCACAACACAAACAATACAGAAACCAAGCTCTTAAAATACTTTAGTTGGACATAGTTTAAGATCATTCCTTTTGGAAGCAAATAGGTCAAATGAGGCCGTCTATGGAAAGCTGAATCAGCAACTGACAAAAGAGGAAATGTTTTAAAGACTTTTTTTCAAACAGTTTTACATATAGCATATAGTATCTGTGTAAACTGATGTATCTTATTTGTCTGAAATTGATTAAAAACACATCACGGAGCCTCATAATCAAACAGATAACATGTTTCTCCTTTAGAGAACAGAGCACTGACTAAACAAAGTTGATAACAACTTACACTTCAGGGTTCAACGTTCAGGTTTTTAACTTACCCAACTTGTTTAAGTGAGTTTTTACTTGACCCCATACTAGCTGTTATCAGATAACAGTAAAAGTGCTTATACAGCTTAGGTGAAGCATCCAGACTGGATAAATTAAGGCAAAATCAATGAGATGGACTGTCTTTTCTCTTTACCTACAGTACTTAACTGAGTGCTTCTAGCCATAATATGGATTTGTACAGTAGTCGTAGTTGCACTAATAAGGCTACTGACTTTGTGCAGCCATTCCTCTTTGCAAGACAATTGATTCTTTAAAGAACATTAACAAGAAGTGTCACAAATTAAAGGTGCAGTCTATGATGCTGGGAAACTAGCTAATAGCTGGCTGTTTGTGCCGGACTACTATAAATGATTGGACAGCCTGACAACCTGCCAGTCAACATGGCTTACAACCTCTCAGGTGCACAAGCTCATGCAGTCATATTGCACATGAACGGAGTTGAGAACAGTTGTAGCTTTAACACTGGCAGAGGAACACACGACTCATTCACAAGTAAGAAAGCAGCCAATGTTATGATACTGTATGTGCACTATATGCTGTATATGCTAAATAATTTTCATATTTTTTCTGCTACGTCAGTTTATTTGTGCAATCCTCACTAAAGTGTCTATACAAGCCTGGCTTGTTGGTCTATATACACACACTCTGACACACATTGTAGTTTGCTACTTATTTTCAATATGCAAAATACACTTTTTTGCTGAGAAAATGTTTAGAGATGTTTACATTAAAAATGTTTATGCTTAAATGTTTATAATGTAACAGTAATGGATTACATTTCTTACCACTGGCGATGTGCTGGCTACAACCTGGATGGCTAGCACCAGCAGCATCCCTGCTATGACCCTGGGATGTCATCCAGTCTGTGTTGTTTATTGTTCTGTCGCTACTCTTTTCTTTTTTCTCTCCTCTGTCCACTAACCCCAACCGGTCAAAGCAGATGGCCGCCTACCCTGAGCTGCTGGTTCTGCTGGAGGTTTTTCTATTCCATTATAGGAAGTTTTTCCTCCCCTCTGTCGCCCCTGGCTTGCTCTCAGTGGTTCTTTTGGGTTTACTCTTTGTATAGTCTTGAGGTCTCGGCCTTGAATTGTGAAGCAATTGTGAAGATAATCGCTGATTATGATTGCCGCTATACAAAAATTGAATTGAATTCAGTATCAATGTACAATGTTGAAAATAATAGAAATACAGAAAAATACTGAAAGAAAAGGTGTGTCCAAACGTTTTACTGTGTCTGTAGGTGTAGATTTCAGTGGGGATGGATGGAATGACCAGCGCTGTTAGGCTATGAGCCCAATGTGGAAGTAACTTTACTGTAAAGTTGTAATCCCATTGCTTGGTCATTGGGAAACCAATCGTCCGGCTCCAAGAAGATTTTTTCTCATAGAGATACATTGGACTTCTATCTGAAAATACTAAGTTAATACATTTTTTTCATGGTCATCATGGTCTCAAACGTTTTATTTGGAACCGCTAATAAATAACGTGATGGGCCATCTTTAACTTTTTGCTTTGTTATTAAGATATTACAGCAAATAATCCAACAAGTGACTACCGTGCTGGGGTTTGATTGACATGTCGCTATAGTATCAGCTATAGTCGGACCGATTCAGACTTTCGTATCTTCTATTTATTCAATATGTTCATAGTTATACATGAGATACGCGCGACTGCAGCTGTGGGTAAGAGTTTACACAGGGGTGCTCACACTTTTTCATCATGTGAGCTACTTATAAAATGACAAAGTCAAAATGATCTACCTACTGGAAATTTAGTTTGACCGGTGAAACCTTTGTCCAAATATTTACGTACATCGTGTTTTTGGCTCCAACATGCCATCCAGGAAGTGACAACCCTACTGGCCTCAAAACAGCCCTTCAGAAACTAATGGGTGACGTCATGGTCACTTTGTCCAGTAATATATACAGTCTATGGTTTGTCCTTTAGTTTCTGATTATTTGGATCAGTTTTGTCCATATTCCTTGGTTACTTTGTTAATTTTGTTGAGTGTCTTGAATATTTTGTTCATTTTTGTGCATTTTCTCAAGCATTCTGTGTATTTTTTAACTAATTATATTATTTGTGTTGTTCAGTTTTTTAAATTATTTTATTATTTCGTACATTTTTACACCTCCCCACATATTCAGACATAATCTACGCCCTTGGCCTTTGGTAATAAATAACCATAAAAAAATCGTTCTTTAAGTTTCACTCAGGACCAAATGTCACCTTTCAACGTAATATGCACAGAACATAACATTTTGACGGTTATGATAATCTTTATTTCAGCTCTTGTCACTGGTTGGCTGCACGTCCCCGCTCCCCTTCCCTCTGACGTCACACGAGGACAAGGAGCGCGAGCGGAGTACGCTGCGGCTCGCGCTCACACAGACACCGGTGCCAACTCGGAGCCACACAGAACCACAGCGACACTTCACTCAATATCACCTCCTTTTGAACCTTTAAACTTCTGCAGCTGGCCCCTGACAGAACGGGAGACCTGCGCCGGAAGCTTCTGTGTTTTTCATTTTCATTTTTTTTTTAATTGTTAAAGTTGGATTACAGCGGAGACACTTGAACTGAGGGGGCAATACCGTACTGCTCAACCAGATGCTGCTCAGAAGATGAAGAACAGCTCTGGAAAATCACCGGTATTTGGATATATTTATTATTTAATCACTTCATGCAGTTTCACCCCACTGACTACTCATGTAATGCACCGTGAGCTTTGAGTGCTACTTTCTCAGGACACGTGTAATGCGATTTAAAGGACTTACATGTTGTATGGTTTCGACACAGAGGTTTTTCATTAGAGCTTGTGTTTGGGATTTTTGGGATTTCACTTCATGTTTGGAGACGTGTTCATGTGAAATCCTGGTAGAGGCTTATCTGAGCCTTCCGTGGTGGATTCTAGGAGGTACAAGTGAGTTTAGATTAAATACCGTGCAGGTCAGGGGTCAGCAACCTTTACCTTCTAAAGACACATTTTTGGAGAGAAAAAAGAACCCAAACCCTTTATGTACCACTACACCAATTTGTTATCATTGTATTATTTTTTGTTCTTTTTTTTTTTTTTTTTAGTATTTTATTAATTCATATCATTTTTAAATTCATTTATTCATTTTGTTGATTTTTTAAACTGTTAAAGTCCTTGATTATTTTAATTTTGCAAATCATTTGGTCATTTTTTTTTGTCATTTTTTGCTCTTTTTTTATACTTTTAAATTTTTATTTTCATGTCTACTTGGGTTTGTCTCCATCTCATTAAATTTCCAATGATATTTAAAAACTTAACATTTTTGCTCATTTCATGTCTTACATTGTTTAAATGTGATCATTTTCTTGATATTTTTTGTTAACTTTGATTATTTGGATCACTTTCTTTCTTAACTTTTATTCATTATGTAGTTCATTTGCTCATTTCATGGCACTTTACATTGTTTTTATTCATTGTTTACTCTTTAACATGACTTATCTTTTACATTTTTCATCTTCAGTGCCATTTTAGACTTTTTAGTTGCGGTCTTGTTGAATCCTATGTTTTTAATTTTATTTTTTTACATATATTTCCATTTTTACATTGTTTTCATCCTTTGCAATTTTTACATCATTATTGTTTTATTTCATCATTTACTTTTTACATAATTTTTGTCTTTCACCAATAATTTAAAACCACATATATCCATCTGGTTTCTTTAGTTTTCACTCAGAACCAAAACTCTGCTTTTTACTTAAATTCTTAGTTGCATAAGAAATTAAATCAAACTACAATTTGATTTACTTTTTTTTAACCCTTACAGGCATGGTGTGCAGTACACTAGCTTACAAAGTGACAGTAACAAGGGTAGATTACATTTATTTTCATTATAAATTAAGGCAAAAACCAGAGCAAAATGCAATAAGTCAGTGAGTTCTTTGACTTTATGTGATATTTTACCTTTTTTACCTTGTGTACATGTGTCTTTCATGTTGTTTTCATCTACTAGTGTCATTTTTAAATTTCCATGTCTTTTATGTTATTTTGTCTTTTGCATCTTTTATCAAAAATCAGCCTTCAAACCTGGATAAAATAACAATTTGACATGTGTTGTGATGTTTTTATTATGAGACCATTTTGGCTGCATCTCCCAGCTCTGTTACATTTATCAAACTGCCTATTTCAGTGCAATTTCTTATTTTGTCTAGGATACATTCAATTTTCTGCAACAAATGAAAGGACACAGGTGAAAACTTATTTGTGCATGCGTTTTAAGAAAAAGGAATCAGATCCCTTTGAAATATTCACCAAATGTCAGCTTCTCTGTATCGGTGCCTCAGTTTGATTATGAAATGAAAGTAACCATGTAAGACACGCTCTTACAGACGACATCAGCTCACTGTATTTCCTCAAACAAACCATTAAAAAAGCATATCCTGTGCTACTGTATCTGCATTTCTCACACTGTTGTCTTTAAAATTTATTTCAAAATCCATTTGTAAGCCTCATATAAACAAGTAATACATGGTTTATGACACAGATTATTCTGTAAACTAGAGGGCTGCAATATAAATTCTGTCATGGTTCGCTTACGCTTCTGACCATAAAGAACATTTAAAATCATTAATATCTTTATTTAAACTTTTCCACATTTTCCACCTTTTTCAGTCAGAACTCAGTTTTTTGCTCTAGGTTTAGTGGTTTGATGTTGAAAAAACAACATTAAATCAAGGTAATAATTTTATCTATTGGATATGTTTAAAGAGCATTAGGTCAAGATGAAGAATATTGACAAAAAACCCCAGTGGATCAGGGGTGCATTTTTGTCTTCAAACATCTTTTAAGGTCCTTTTAAGGCCTCTAAGTTCATTTATTTTGAAACGCTACGATGAGATTGTTTCTCAGAACTGTCCCAGGAAAGACAGATCCAGAGCTACATCTGCTGCTAATGATAAGTTCATTAGAATTACCAGCCTCAGACTCTACAGCCACATTGATGAATCGATGGGCTGTCTTTTCTCGTTTCTGTTTCTTTAATAATATGGACTTGTACAGTAGGTGTAGTGACACTAATAAGGCTATTCACTCTGTACCAGTGGACATTGACGTGGGCTGTTCAGTGAGGCCGACGTGGAAGTAACTTTAAATTGTTAATACCGCTGTTGACCACTGAGGCACCATTCACTGGCCTCTAAGTAGTCTGGACTCCCCTAGAGGTACATTGGACTTCTCTCAGAAAATACTAAGTGAATTCATATTTGTCATGAGTCATCATAGTGTCAAACATCTTATTTGGACCCTCTAATAAGTGAACTGATGGTCCATCTTTAACCTTATACTCCGTTATTAATATATTACGACAAATAATCTGAAAGATCACTACTGTGCTGGTGTTTGACATGTCACTATGGTAACATAACTCGCCAGCTGAGTCAGACCTTTGTATCTTCCATTTACTTAAAAGAACAGAATTTTTCTGATAGACCATAGTTGTGGTTAAGTGTTTGCACTAACAACACCAATGTTTAACATGGTCAGTAAGCCAGTGGTTAGCCATAGCTTACCCATAACACCTCTGACATACTACGCTCCAACAGCTCTGCCTCCATTTATCCGAATATGGTTTCATCCTGTTTTTGTCTCCAAAATGTCATCCAGGAAGTGACAATCTGATTGGCCTCAAAACGGCCTTTCAGAAACCAATGGGTGATGTCACAGTCACTTTGTCACTAATATTTATAGTCTATGCTCTGTACCCACCATTCACCTGCACAAAACAACTAATATTCTGAAGCACTTTAAGTGGACAAGAAATGACACAAATAAACTCACCTGTGAGTTGAAAACTGTTTCAGGTGACGGCCACATGAATCTGATGAGACAATGCAAAGCTGTCATCAAAGTTACTTATTCTGGATTATTTAATTCAATTCAATTCAATTTTATTTGTATAGCGGCAATCAAAGTTGACGATTATCTCTAGGCGCTTCACAATTCAAGGCTGATACCTCAAGACTATACAGAGAGTAAACTCAACACAACCACCGAAAACAAAGCCAAGGACGAGAGGGGGGAGGAAAAAAACCCTCTAACGGAAGAGAAAAACCTCCAGTGGATAGAGGAGACACAAAAGAAAAAAACAACAAACAACACAGACACTTGACCGGTCCACAGCCAGCAAACACACAGCAAGGATATTAAGAGACCTAGAGACGTAGGGCAGAGGGAGGAAGCACAAAACTGCAGGGAAGAGCAAGTTATTATCACAGTATTGCAAAAATAAAAATAAGAATGGGGTGTAGAGGGGGACAGAGAAAGAGAGGCGACTAGGGAGAAGGTGAGAGATGAAGAGAAAAAGGAAGGTGGAAACAAGATGTAGAGCAGGGGTGCTCACACTTTTTCAGCATGCGAGCTGCTTATAAAATGACCATGTCAAAATGATCTACTTACTACAAAAATGCAAAACATATTTATTTATAAATATACTGAGAATTCTTTATATGTACAATGTAGGTTGATGTACCTTGCATTACCGCATGAGTCAATATTGCACAACACAATTAACTACTGTATGTACATTGTTTGTCATTACCTGAGTTTACTCTGATGACTTCGACTCACCCGGAACGATGCTTTGGTGGCGGCTTTCGCTTTTGAAGTATGTTGTGAACAATGACTGCCGTCCGGAGAATTGACATTTTAGTTCCTTCACCTTTCTCTTTCTCAGCTCGCTTTTCAGTGGGAAGTCAGTGCCATATTTTCTATCAACAGGCCGAAAATGCCGCTCCACATTTCCCTTTTTTGGTACAGCAATGATAGACTGGCAGAAAAAAGTCCTCCTCCCATCCTGTCTGAAAGTTTTTGTCTTCTGACTTGGTCCAGCTGCCCCACTCATTTTTATACCTTTTCTTAAGAGGAAAAACCGAGGGCTGAAAATTGGAGGTACAGTAACTCGCTATCTAGCTCATTAGCTTTGCTGCACTTAGCTTAGGTTGTTTGCGCATGCGCAGTGACCTAAGTGTCAGAAAAAGTCAGATGTCATCTGACTGGCTGCCCTGTAAATCAATCAAGTGATGGGATGGATGAAAGGCTGACGTCTATTTTTTTTTATGTCATGCGATCTACCCACACTACCTTCACCAGCAGCCCTGATGTAGAGGGAGAGAAAGAAGGACATGGTGGGAGAGAGGGAGAGAGAGAGAGAGAGAGAGAGAGAGAGAGAGAGAGTGATAGGAAGGGAAGAGATCTAAAGAGAGAGGTAGGGGAAGGTTTAAAGAAGGAAATATAGAAAGAGCGAAGCTCAGTGCATCACTGTCCCCCAGCAGCCAAGGACTATGCAGTAGAGCCAAGGGAAGATTACAGGTTTGACTGACCTCGACCTAACTATATGCTTTGTCAAAAAGGAAAGTCTTAAGCCTAATTTTAAAGGTCAGTAACACTTTTTTGTTTACTACATTAATCCATACATACAGGATGCGTCACTGCTTGTACAATGTTAAAAACTAGAGGAGAAAGTGTATCTAAACTTGTGACTGGTAGTGTACTGCCACCCAGCAAGTTTGAGGACATTAAAGTTACTGGGGGAGCTGTGTTGCTTCTTTAGAACGCACTTAACTCTAAACCTTCACCTTAGGACATGATTTATGCACAAACGCACAGTGTTGTTTTTGCTGTTTTCTTCTTATTGCATCTTTTAGGAATAATTCAAAGCTCCAAATAGCTTGAAAGAAATAATGATTTGATAATGATCATGGTAATTATGAACATCAGCTGATATGAAGATATTTATCATGCATTGTTTTTGTATCATATCACACAGATGTTTGTTGTTTTTGTAACTTTGTAACTGCCACAAAGACAAACTTATTACAGCTGTTTGTGCACCAGTGTCCAGTTATAGCCAATTAAAGCTGCTGACAGTGACATTATACAACACTTTATCCAGTTATAAGATAATGCACACTGTAAAAACCATGTATGCACTGTACTGCTTATCAGGGATAGAAATAGACTGAAAGCACTGCAGGGAGTTGTCATCACATGCACACTTTAAGCAACAATTTACAATTTGTAAACGTTCCTGAAGCAAATTTTGCACAAAATTAACGACGATGCAAACAGTGAAATGGAAAAAAATACCTTTTATATGTATTTTCTTGATTAGTTCATATTTAATTTTCAGTTTTGTTCTTTTTCTTGGTTATTTGTCAAGTCTGCTTTACTTTGCTTTTTGGTTTGCTCATTTTTTGATTGTTTTTTGCTTATGTTCACATCTGTGTTTGTTTTTATTGGTTTGGCTTATGTGCTGTTCATTTCTCTACATTTTTCCTGATTATTGTGTCTTTTCCCCTGCATTTTGCTTATTATTAAAATTTTTCTTCATTTTTAAAATTAGTTATAGTTATTACTTCGATTTTTGTTAGTTTGTTAATGGATTTTTTTCATTTGATTTCTGTTTCCTT
>JAQQAE010015948.1:0-11903 GCA_029823295.1 Pseudamia nigra
CCTCTCTTATCTTTTTAAATGGGTGAACTTGCACATTTTTACGTTGCCCAATACTTATTGTCCCCACTGTACATGTGACAGAGACAATGATTTGCTATGCAGCAACCGAGGATGAGTGACACATTAAAGGAAAAACCTAATGGAAGTGGACTCTTTTAGGATGACTTTATGGCTCAAAGGGATTTTGAATGGTTTGCTGAAAATTACATGTATCATATGCTGTAGCGTCCAAAGACAGCACATCTCAATTTAACATCCATAGGAGACTTGCTACACTGTGTTTCCCACAGCCATCATGAGAACACTAAATAAGGAAATAAGTCCTGACCTGCACTGACCACTGCATTACCATCAAATGCATGACATATCATTTTTGATCCTGTTTTAATTACACCATAACTGACACATATTAGTCATAGTCTTTATAATTACATATTTCACAGTCACATGTCTCAACAGTTTTATAACAAACTGGTACTTTCTTGATGTGTAAAGTTTTCTTTTAAATTGACAAATCTGTGTAAATGGGGGCATAATTTAGTGAGGATCACAACATTTTCTGCCATTTGCTTTTCAATGTAATGTCATTTTTTAAACCAAAGTTAGGACACTTTTTTGAAAGCGGAAGAGGGGGCTGGAGCACTGTGTTCATTTTGTTTTGGTAGAATGGTGTTCATCCAGTAGATTTCAAGGACATGCAGAAGCACTGCCAAGAAGCACTGAAAACAGTTTAGAGACCTTACATAGTGAAGGGATTTAATAACACGCCTCTGCATTTATTTGTAAAATCACAAGTATAGTTTGTGTTGTATGTAATTCACCACTTATATATTGTACCTCATTATCTTTTAATGACTGTCCTAACTTAGTCAGTTAAAAAGCAAATGAAAAAAGACCAAAAAAGGTCAAAAAATGTAAGCAATGTACGGTACATCTTTACATATACAGTGGTACCTCGCTACGAAATATTTGCGGCCTGAAAAAAATTTTGGCCAAAAATGCGTCCCGGAAATATGCAGAAAACTTGTCCTGCTGTAAGTAAGTTTCACCGTAAGAGTGTCACGCCAGAACAGATTAATTTCATACAACGACTTACCACTGTACTGGTTTATTGCGTGTGCTAGTAGCCTCTGCTGTTATAACACTGGTGGGTCAGATCCTGTTTCTGAGGATCCAGAGGTGGATATACGGTATGGCTTCTGGTTGTTACACGTGGTCGACCAGGTTGTGGTTGGTCTGCTGTTGTTCCTCTGGACAAATAATGCTGGTGTAAGAGCAGTATTATGGCGTGATGGACATTTACTGCTCTGGTAATTTGTCTGAGGGTCCACTCTGCCTCCAGCATTCCAATGGCATTATCCTGGTCAGGTTGCCCCAGTTGTGGCATTCTTACAGATGTCATTTTTTTCAAAGCTGTGGTGTATTTTTATAAGGTTGGGTGTGTTTGACAGAGGAGTAATTATTTGGGATTGGTTGCACAAAGACATTGTGAGTTCTTCCCCAAAACGGTGTTTTGAGACACAGTAATCATGTGACCAAATCCCACACGTTGGGAATCATCATGAAGGCAACTATGCGTATATTTGTACAACTAGTTTTATTAACTGAGAAAAGATCTTCACAAAATGGGCCAAAAATAGTGGTGTGTTATTATATCTCTTAAGTGTATGATGGTTTTTCTATTCGTCTGCAATCTAATGATATTATCACATGATTTAATTTCTCACCTAATTTGCGTATTGAGTCCACATTCACAGCTAAAACACTTTTCAGTAATGTTTTTTTTTTAATTTATTGTATTTTGATTAAACTTATTATCTAATACTGCTTAATGTTCTTTCTGTAGACTAACTGTCTTTTTTACAATGTTTTCATCAGGTTGAATAAGAGCTCAGATTGTACTCATTTTCTTCATCTTAATGTTGTGAAAGTCAACTGCTTTTCATGAGGTTTTCATTTTTATTTCTACATCTCCTCCTTTTGCATCTTCTAAATCATTTTTGTCTTTAATTTTCTATGTCATTTTTGTTCTGATCCATCTAATTTTCATAGTTTTGTCTTGTTGCATCTTTTACAAACAATTTAAAATTGCAAATTACTGCCTTGTTACTTCAACTTTGACTCAGGATCAAAAGTTAGTCTTTGAAATATAAAGAGATTTGACATTTATGATGCCAATTATCAATACTATGTTCACCATTATTACATTTTTGACCATATCTCCAGTCAGTCTCCAGTTAGTTCACATTCATCTGTATGTTTGACCATAGCAGCCTGTCTTTTAATCTTTCCTCTCCCACTGCAGCTGAACTGAGGAAGCTGGAGGCTCTGAAGACTATTGCGGTTACAACCAATGGCATGAATTTGTCCAGACTGTTGCCTAAGCTCAAAGACGCTGGTCTCGACCTGATAAATGTCAGCCTGGATTCGCTGGTTCCTGCCAAATTTGAGTTCATTGTCAGACGGAAAGGTACAGAGAAGTGACATTTGACTTTAAAGTTACAGTACAGTGTTGTAGTATGTACATTTTGAACAGCGTGCCTGAGTCCCATGCCCTCTCACTTCTGGGTAATGGGACTCAAAAATTGTACTGCGGTCACTGGTGAAAAACAAACTTTTGATCCCATTTAATAATGCCATCATTCACACATGTAGGTTTATGTCAAGAATGTAGCAGTGTGATGTAAAACTGTAGAGGTATAAAACTGAAAATGTATGTATTTATAAAGACTACAAACCAGAAGTTGTCTATGTATTGTCACTGTAACTTTGTGTCTCCACAAACTGTTCAGAGAAGCTCAACGTGAGCAGATCTGTAGTGATTTTCACCACTTCATTCTCAAGGAATGGTGTGGAATTTGTTAATGTAGCACCTTCTCCAGTTGTGTATGATTTAAGGTGGAATGCAGTCCACTAAGATTTTTCACACAAAACTACTTGTGCGTTTATTACCTTTACAACAAACTGCAACTTCCTTGACTTGTAAAATTATGTTTTTAGTAGATGCACATCATATGTGTAGTTTATGGAATATTTAAATGGGTTATTATAATGCAGACCGCCTTTTATATTTTTCTGAAATAACGCAGAAGTGAAGCATGAGATTTAGCTTCTTTATTCAGAATAATATAATAATCTGATGCTGTGTAATATAGAGCTGTGAAAAAAATAAGACAAACTGGTTTAAGGTATATTTTAAGTGTTTCATTAACATATTGATTATTGTAGTACCTGCTGACAGTACATACTGCACAGTACGTCTCCCAAATGCCAAATAAAAATAGTTATGTAGAACATTTATTAACAAATAACAGCTGTGGAAAATAACAAAAAACTCTGCATTGTTCAAAGGAAACACATTCACTTGTCAACATCAGAAATCAATATTTGGTGGAATAATTGTAATTTTCATGCTTCTTGGCACCAGTCTTTCGTATGTTGGCTGCTTTACACCTCTACTGGTGCGAAACGAAGCAGCTCAGCTTCGCTTTTCATATCATGTGACTGTCCATCCTCTTGGTCACATTCCAGAAGTTTTCAGTGAGAATAATGAGGTCTGGAAATTTAAAGTAGTTTAAAGTGATTTTCCAGAGCTCTATGAGTGACGGCTGTGTTCAGACAATATGACATGAAAGAGCCTTTAAGAACACGTGGAGCAGAGGCGACAGCAGGACAGAGCTCTGGGTGGTCAGTGTGTGGATGCAAACACAGATGGACTGACTGAGATTAGGAAGTGTGACGAAAAAGAAAGAGCATATTGGCAGGTAGAAAAAGTGTCTCAGCCAAACCTCTACCGCAACACTCAGTAGCAGGTCGATGGACAGTAGGTACCGCCACAAAGACATCACCTCTCCTTGCATGCACCAATGATTTTATGTAAAACCCACATCTATTACACTGAATTTCATTAGTCACTTGGTCCAAATCTTGGTGGATGAAAACAAATTAGTCTAAACTCTGCAGTTTGCAGCTTTGGAGCTATAGTTGCTGTTTAGGGATTTGTTGCAGATGTTGGTTTTATCAGTAACTCTTGCATTTCGGGATCAAGTGTCCGCAGCTTTTTCAATCAGTCTAAAGAGCTATTTCTGGCCACAAAAGGAGAAAAAAATCTCTGTTTGGAGCTACAAAATCTGCTTAAACCCTTGATATTAGGCATGACATACTGTATCATGCACAGTACCTGGCATGTCTATGCAATGGCTTGAATAGGGTTTAGAATACAGGTTTCATCAACTGACTGTACTTGAAATTTGCCATGTTTATAGATGGCTTAAAGATCTACATCCTATCTACTTTTTGGATTTGTATTGCTACTGGTTTTCAAGAAGAAGCACTACTGTTTGTTTCAAGAAAAGGTGCAATAACTTTATATTATTTGAATCAGTTAACTTGAAACTTGTGGTGGGTTTCAGTTACCATGAAACTGTGAGTGATGTAAACTCCGAGCTGATCACATTCCAGCTGCAAAGTCGGAAAAACGTGGATGTGGCTCTCTCTGAGCATAGACAACTTCCAAACACGTTGTCCACGTGATAACACCTATAGGTGGCATTTTGCACATACAAATAGGGCAATAACATGTAGTGGATAAAAAATTTAACATTACTATATGTATGACTGACATTTGAAACAGAAATGGGCAGTGTTCATTCAGTCGTTTGGAGTGGCGGTCACGTTGAATAGTAAAGTCAGTGTTGGTGG
The DNA here is from genome assembly GCA_029823295.1 of Pseudamia nigra. Classification (NCBI taxonomy): domain Eukaryota; kingdom Metazoa; phylum Chordata; class Actinopteri; order Kurtiformes; family Apogonidae; genus Pseudamia; species Pseudamia nigra. The sequence goes on from JAQQAE010015948.1 coordinate 4,702, forward strand.
GATTACTCCAACTTTCCAAGTGGGAATTCTGACTTGAGGGGGTGTTCCAGTTGACATATCTGACTAAGAACTTGGAAATTCCAACACTTGAGTACAACTGGAACACCCCCTGACTTGGATCATACAATGCTATCTCACATCATCTTTTCTCTCTGTTCACAGGATTCCACAAAGTCATGGAAGGCATCGATAAGGCTGTTGAAATGGGTTACAACCCTGTCAAGGTATTTCATTCTCATTTTACCAATACTGTACATAAATTAAAAAAAAATTACCAAATAGTTGTTTGTAGTATGTTTATGATGGAATAATAGTGGTATTTATTGTGTAAAGTCAAATATGTCATTAAGGGCACACATATTACTCTACAGTTAACGTTCAAACTGTTGGACAGGGTTAGGGTTAAGGAGAAACTGCCACTACCCGGAGGACGGCAGTTTATCATTACAGCAAGGAAAAGGCATTGCTAAACACTGCTGGAATTATACTAACACTGATTTAGAGCAGGGCTGTCTAACCATTGCCACAGAGGGCTGAGACATTGCACTTTTTCTGTCCAACCAATCTGTTCAGTGGGTGATTTCACTGAGTTCCCTGACACTTATTGCTCTTCAGTGAAAACGTCCACATTAATGATTGGCTGACAAGAAAACCTGCAGTGTCTTGGCCTTTAATGGCAGTGGTTGAATAGATCTGATTTAGAGGTTGACAACAGCAATTCCTGATTTGCTGTAGGTGACTGACAGTTTTCCCTCTACTCTGTCCATGTGAAAAGTAAAAGTAGAAACAAACTAATGACAAGAATCGAAACAGTTAATCTCCTGAAGAAGCAGTTTGGTGTTTTGTCTGTTACCACTCTCCACTGAAATTTTTGGCAAAGATCATCAAATACAATGATATTTTTACCGCAGGCTTAGATTGTTGACATTAGCGTCTGCTGTTGTGCACTCTACAATCCAGATGCTATCAGCAGTATATTTTGTGTTTAGTGTAAGTAAAGAACCTTGGCTGCATGTTGGGTCAAACTATGATTGCAGCAAATGTATCAACAGTAGGTAAACAAAGCAGACTGATAATTGAAAATACAACCGTTTCCAAATTTCATGAAAAGAAAGACTATTCCTTAGAGAAATGACTATTTGGTAGGCATGCATGAATGTGACACAAGGTATCATGAGAACAAGTTAGGAAATATTCAGGCTGTCTCAAGCAATTCAGATAACAAAACCTGAAACATGCTTCTTCTAAAGATAGAGGCTGTTTCTTAACCACAAGGATTCTTCCTTCCTTGGCAGTCACTTCCTTCTAACTCACTTCCTTCATAGCCTTTGCCATTGAGCATGAAGTCCAGTGTTGAGCAGAACAGCCATTTGAGTAGTTTATTTTTGTGTCAACACACGACAGACGAGGGACGTAGAACAGACTGAGCTTGAATTAACCCTGTACACATTTGAGGTTTGATTGAGATCGGTTTTGGTTTTTTTGGACTACATAAGTAAGCTATTTAATTCTGGAGACAACAGACTACAGTCTATTGTCTTTGCATTTTTAACCTTTACTTAACTGGGAAAAGACTCACAATGGTCACTAACTGTATTTTTCTTGTTTTTAGTGTCATTTTCTTGTTTTATTTCTCAGAGTGATTGCGTGTTTTGTTTGTGTTGCATCGTATTTCTTCCTGTTGTACAGCACTTTGTTTCAGCTGTGGTTGTTTTAAAGTGCTTTATAAATAAAATTGATTGATTGATTGATCATAGCATGTTGGTTTTGCACCTTTTGTTTTTGTTTGTTTTATTAAACAAATTCTGACCTTGCAGTGTCTGTTCATTTGAATGGTATCAAAAGTTATAAGCATTTTTCAAGTAGTATACAAGTAGAATTAAATGCAGGCAATTGTGTAAATGTGTTTGAGTGCACGGTTTAGGTCAACATTTATGAAATAGAAATGAAAAAAGGACCATTCATCCATCCAAGTCCATATAGTAACAGCACTTTTACTTCAGTATTGTTTCTGTGTTTTCTACCCAACACTGTAAATAAGGTAGGATAAAAATCAGAGTGGATGACTATAAACAGGGTGGCTCTGGAAAGTTCACGGTGTTCAGGTAAACTCCCGCAAATCTCCTTAACTTGTAAAATATCTTTTATTTATACAGTGTCTTGGCATAGATTTAAGTAAATTAATTCTTGGAAGGATCCTTCTTTCCATTTGAGAAATACCCTGCTTCTGTGTTCAAAGAGCTGAACTATGTTTGTTGCTTGTAACGCTGCTCTCTGTAGGTCAACTGTGTGGTCATGCGAGGTCTGAATGAGGACGAACTGCTGGATTTTGTGGCGCTAACGGAGAAGAAGCCTCTGGAGGTTCGCTTCATCGAATACATGCCCTTTGATGGTCAGTGGTTCACTTTGTATTCCAATAATCAGAGCTTTTTTAGTGTAACGTATCTCACAGCTTCTACACAGAATTTAAATTGCAAGTGTTTTGATTTGACTGAGACACTGCGTGGACCTGCTACTACACAAGAAAAATGAGACAAAGCTCCAATCACACTGCTTACATTGCTTTTTCTCTTGTCTGCAGGCAACAAGTGGAACTTTAAGAAAATGGTGAGCTACCTTGAGATGCTGGACCGCATAAAGCAGCAGTGGCCCAATTTGCAAATGCTTCAAACAGGACAGACAGACACAGCAAAGGTCAGATCAGAATGACTTAAGAGAATTTTTTATGATTGAATCTTTTTTGCTTCTTCTGTCAAATCAGTGACTCTGTTGTATCACAAGTAAAGTGCCCTATCAAAACTTTATGGTCCGTCCCCACAGTGGGCCATGGAACATTTTTATTGAGATTGCCATTTGTTTATTATATGATTCATTAAGTCTCGTGTTTGGCACTTTTCTCTTTTGACAACAGACGTTTCAAGTGCCAGGCTTTAAAGGGCAGGTGGGCTTCATCACCTCCATGTCTGACCATTTCTGCGGCTCTTGCAACCGCTTACGTATCACTGCTGATGGTAACCTCAAGGTAAAGCTGCAGTTTAAAAATGTAGGTCTTTCCTACAGAAACTGCAAAGAAAGTCAAGGTGTCCGTGAGAACAGTTTCCTTCACCATCAAAAGGCCCAAAAGAAAATGACAGGGAGAGGTCTGACAGAGCCAAAGCCACCATCTTGCTCTTTGAGTCTGTCAGTCCTCTTTCTGTCAGTTTCTTTTGTGCCTTTTGATGGTGAAGGAAACTGTCCTCACTTACACTTTGACTTTATCAATTTCTGTAGGAAAGACCTACACTTTTAAATGTTATGTCTGTCTCTCTTCTATTGTTTTTGTTCCTTTTTCTCACCATTTTTATAGCAACACAATGCTTTCTCTAGTACAAGACTGTTCAAATAATGCTCACAAGGGTATGGTACCACAGTGCATTTCAACACTGCTCTTATACAGACAGTGGGGGCTTTAATTAATTAAGCAAACTTTGGACACATGTAGGAATTAGTTACAGCAACATTCAAGGCTTGATCAACCTCCATTGGTGCAGAACAGCTTTAAGTTTTTAACCCATGTCTTGTTCCCTGAAACAGGCCTTTTGTATAATTCTGAAATGTGCATTAATTTTCAGTTTCGAGTAACCTTACCTTTTTTTTAATTATTGGTAGTTCAGTACATACCTTTGAACCATTTCAAGCTATTCATTGTAATTTCAACAAACAGTTGGAAAAACGTATGTGTTCTAAAACTTTTGACCAGTAATGCATAGACTTTTATAACTGGTATTTTCTTTTCTAGCCAAACGTTTTCTAAATTGTGGCTGTATTTTTTTGTTGCACAAATTGAATACTGGCTGTAAAAGAATGACACTTCCTTAGGTTTGCAAACATTCATGGTTATATTTTATTGTTTTACTGACACTGCTTCTTTGCTGCCACTATCAGGTGTGTTTGTTTGGTAACTCTGAGGTGTCGCTCAGAGATGTCTTGCGCTCTGGGGCATCTGATGATGAGCTACTGCAAATAATTGGAGCAGCTGTGGGCAGGAAGAAGAAGCAACATGCAGGTAAACTTATGTACAATTGGATTATATCCATTTACCTTTGTGAAAATGAGTAGCAGTTAAATGCCTCTTTTTTTGTCAGGAATGTTCAACATTTCTCAAATGAAGAACAGGCCTATGATCCTCATTGGTGGGTGACCTAACTGTACGTACAAATTCATCACAAGCTGATGTTACGTTTTATATTGCATGTGTCATCTAAATTATTTGTTGCCTGTGTTAAACTGTGCCTTTGACTTGTGTTTATCCAGCAGTTACCACACCCCAAAGACTGTGGTCGAAGTTACAAGACAACCTGAGGGCTTTACCCGTTGGCAGCCAGGCCACAGACAACACACTGCTCTGTCAAACAGATCTTCACATGAGCCTATTATCCAGTAGGAGAGTCCTGAACAGAGGGGCTGTTTTGTACTTTCCAGGCAGCAACCCTTTAACAAAAGCAGCCCAAGATTGCTGCCAAGACATACTGAGTGTGGATAGCAGCAAAGAAATCCTTAATGTGACCGAGAGCAACCGCTGTGCAGCGCCACATCAGTCTGTTGTTAATCACAGTCCGACTCCTCACTGTTTCCACACTAAGACTGAAAGTGATACTACACGCACAGATGTCAAGAAGTACATTAATGAAGACTGTCTCAGATCCGCACAGGCCGAGGGTTCTAACCCTTCGGCCAGGACTCCTATTTTTTGCACACTACTAATGAATGCCAAAAAAAATGTACATCACCACACTGTTAGACTTTGTCACAATGAGACCTCTTGTAAAAACCACACATTAAGACAATCGGCGAGTGATCAAGTCAGTTCAGTCACAAATGTCTCCACAGCCATCCTGGGTGATACTACTGAAGCCCGGTTGACGCATACAGACACCCAAGGAAAAGCCACCATGGTTGATGTAGGCAACAAAGTTCCCACACGTCGAACAGCATCGGCCACCGCTGCCGTCATGTTGGGCCCCACTGCCTTTTCACTGTTACAGGAAAACCAGCTGGTAAAGGGCGATGCACTAGCTGTGGCACAGTTGGCTGGCATCATGGGTTCAAAGCAGACCTCCAGCCTCATCCCACTTTGCCACCCACTCCCTTTAGACCACGTCAGTGTCACCTTCGAGCTCGATGAGCTGCAGAACAAGGTACTCATCACAGCAACGTGTTGTACTACAGGGAGGACAGGAGTGGAGATGGAGGCCTTGACAGCTGTGTCTGTGGCTGCACTGACCATTTACGACATGTGCAAAGCTGTGAGCCATGACATCATCGTCACTGACATACAACTGGTCAGTAAGACTGGCGGCAAGAGGGACTTTCAGCGCCATCCTGAAGTCCCCCAATGCAAATCCAATGCAGGAAACTGAACATAAAGGGTTTTACAGAGAAAACAGGTGATCTAAAAGATTTAAAAAATGCTGAAATGGACAGACATTCTATGCATTATGCCTTCACCACCATTCAATCAAGTTGTGACAATGCTTACTTAAACATTTTTTAGCCACCTCCTAAACGCTTGTACAGTCAATTATACAGGATCTAACATGAATTATGTTACCAGCAGTGTACAGGTATACCTTAATTTATCCAAGCACGTTTTTTAGATTACTTTAATTTCACTGTACAGTATTCATAATCATTTCCCAAGATGCAAACAGTATCTAATGAATGCAAAATGTAAACAAGTGAATACCATGTAGCCACACGGGGCTTTAAGGATTTCATTGTAGGCCTCTAGAGGGCAGTATTACATTCCATTGTCATGAAGAGCCTCACCCAACATGTTCCATACAGTATATTTATCTTATTAGATGGCTTGAACTTCTGAGATGCTATTTAAGTCCTGTCATTCACCTGAAGACTGGCACAGAGAGAAGTGTCAGTCACGTAGCTACAGCAAGTGTGTTTTCAACGTCCTAGCTGGTTTGTCTAGGTGTGCTAGTACTACTGTACACCTTATGTTTTTACTTAAACCAGTTTTCTACTACAGCAACAGAATTGCAAATGATAAAACATGGGTTTTTATCTTATTCTGAAATATATTAGATGTACAGTATCCATTTCATTTATTTTTGGTCTGACATTAGGTAAAGATTTTACTCTATTTGCACATTTGATTAGTTTGTTCCATTCCATCTTCCTGGAAACACTGGGCACCAAAATATGGTGAAAACATGTGAAGTGATCTGCAAAAAACTCTTATCTACCACCACCTAATAAGACAAAAAAATTACAATGCTAAAATCTTCTCTTCTGCCTTTTCTCGTCAACTGTGATGAACTTTAATTTATCTTAAGATGTTTTATTTTTGTTAGCACAAAAATGTCTAAATGATTGACAGTTACTGCCATGTAACGCAGCCTTTATGCATTGGAATTTTTTGCCACATTCATTTTGTGATAAAATACTGGTCTTGATACTTTCTGTTGTTGATTGTATTAACTGTACATTCCTCACCTGTTGAGGCCAAGCAGCATGAGCCAGCAAAGCTCACTTCAGTGTCCAGTTTTTAAAGGAATTGCAAGCTCTAAATTGTTGGAAGCTTGTTTAGCTTTTATGTTTGTCTTCCATAAGAATAAACAAACTTGAAAACATTTTTGTGACTAGAGTACAGTTAATTGGTTTTGTGATATTTGTGACAGCTGAACACACCAAAGAACAGGTGATACTAATAGCTGATCATAATGGCTCTGGTCTGTGTTACTTTCACAATGGGAGGAAAGAGGGACATTATATCCATAGAGTGGTAATATAAACAGTCAGAGGGCCAGTGTAATAGCCTACTAACAAACTGATGGATAAAATAGTACTGCTTGTACTGAACAAGCAGGGAAGAAAAAAGTTGTTGAAATAATTAGATTGAAAAAAAACTTCTCAAAATGTTTGCATTACTAAAACAGTAATTTAGTAACTTACTAAGGCTGCTTTCACACCTGTTAGTCCGGTACAGTGGTTCGATTGGACCCACAAGTTGTTAGAATGTTTCAATTCTCAACTAGTTCAGTCCCCATTCACACCAGCGTTTTTGCAAACGAACCAACCACTATATCCCCCCACTCATGGGGAGATACAAAATACTGTGATACAAAATACTGTTTACAAAATATTGTGTTTTGGGTGACGTAAGTGAGAGCTGATTGGCACAGCATTTGTAGAGGGAAAAATCCAGC
>JAQQAE010015949.1:0-11903 GCA_029823295.1 Pseudamia nigra
ATATGGGAGTTTGTCGTGGGTCCAGAACGGATTAATGGATTTACATGTAAAAGTCTCTTCAGATACAGAGAAATTCGCATAGCGAGCATGACGCTGGAATGGATTAAACTCGTTCTGCAAGGAATCACTGTAATAGAATAGAGAACAACAGGCTGAATAGGTGTCTCATATGTTAACATAATAGTACGTAATATGACAGCAGAGGCCCCGGTCACGGTCTGTATTCATACTGAAAATCAAGATCAAGCGAGCTTTTGCCCTTCTGCTCCGTGTGAGGTTTCTGTCCTCCCTGAGCTCGCCTTAGGACACCTGCGTTACCGTTTGACATGTGTATCACCCTGGTCAAACGCTCCACCTGTCATTGTCCACGGAGTGGGTCGTGGGCGGCCGGGCGGCCATGCGCTTGACACCAGAAGTGAGAGCTCAGGGCTTGCCTCCCCGCTTCACCGGGTAAGTGACGTCCAAATGTGTCGGCTCCGGTGTTAAGCTGATGGCAGGTATGGTTGTTACCGGTAATGTTTACATTTTAAATTGTCAATTATATAGGTGTGGCAGATGCAGGTATACAAGCCTAGAGTGCCCTCTAGTGCCTGTCAGTGTGACAAACAACGAATACTTAAAATAAGTTTTATATATGTCGCGCCGGTGTATTTGTTGCCCCGCTAGCCAGACTATGAAAAAAAATGCAACATATAACTTGGAAAACATGGCATGTTCACATACACTCAGTGGATTTCATAATGCACCACACTATTTTTGGCCCAGTTTGGGAAGCGCTTATCTCAGTTAATACCACTAGTGTACAAATGCATCTATAGTTGTTTTTGTAATAAATCCCAACTTTGGGATTTGGTTACTGACTGATTATTGTGAGCAGTCCTGTGTCTCAAAACATACTTTTGAAGAAGAACTCATAATTCCTTTATGCAACCAATCCCAAGTGACTACTCCTCTGTCAAACACACCCAACTCTATTAAAAGGCACCACAGATTTGGAGAAAATGACGCCTGCGTCAACGTGATCAGGATTGTGTCATTGGAATACTAGAGGCAGGACAAGTGGCCAGAGCAGTAAATGTCCATCAATCCACAAAAGTGCATGTACACCAATGTTATTTGTCCAGAGGAACAACAGCAAACAAACCACGACCTGGTCAATCACATGTAACAACCAAAACAAGGAGCAAAATACAGAGAAAGGCATCTCCATGGCCAGTGCTCTGATGGGGGCTCTGAGCAGTCAGTCAGAACCGGTACCTCCAGTCCTCCATGACTGGTGTTCTCACATTGGTGCAGATCAGAGTGGACACCTTGATGCTGGTCAGAATCTGCACCTCTTGTCCTCCATGAGTAGTGTTAGGAGCCAGTTAGGACCCATGTCAGAACACTAGTCACAGATGACTGGAGGTGCCAGCTCTGACCACCTGTTGTCATTTTCTTCTTACTCAAAAGGAGGAATTAATTAGTTATTTAGCCCCGTGGGTCCTTTGTTTACAGCGATTACAACATGAGAATTATTGACAGCCAGCTCACACCACCCATATCACTCATTGGTGGAATTTAACAGGAGCAGTGGATGAGTGGTAGCTTTTTGAAAATCATACTACAGGCTTTAGGTGATGCAAAAGCAGCCAATTTCCCCCACATGACATTAATATTATTAATGTCCTGCAACCACACTTTATTGACAGTTTCAAATAAATATGGCTGAAAAAAGTTACTGACTGTAGTTTTAAGTTAAGATATTCATTAAAAGGTAATGAGGAACAATATATGACTGGTAATTTACATACAACAAAAACTACACTTGCGATTTTCCAAATAGCTGTAGTGGTGCCTTATTAATTCCCCTGAGTGTACTTTAAATATACAGTAGTCATCTATCATTATAACATACACTGACCAGCCAAAGATTACTATCAGCGACAGGTGAAGTGATAATTGTGTTGATTAGTTCATTAAAATGCACCTGTCAGTGGTTGAATATATTAGGCGACAAGTGAACATCTAGTCTTTGAAACAGATTTGTTGGAAGCAGCAAATTGGCAACATAATGATGTGAGCGACTTTGACAAGGGTCAAACTGTGTTGGTGACAGCTGAGTCAGAGCATCTGAAACTGCAGGTGTTGTTGGGTGCTCCCAGTCTGCAGTGACTAGTACCTACCAAAAGTGGTCCAAGGATGAGACAACTGGCTCTCAGTCCAGTCAAGCATCTGAGGGAACTCATTATTACCACCTAATATTTATGGCCCTACTTTTGCTGCCAATGTGCTGTCAGGCTGAGTATCAAAATTTGAGCAGCAGATCCTTTAAATGAGACATAATATTAACGTCTCAAAATTCTCACTCAAAGGAAAAACACAGATGCTGTTTTGAGTTATTTGGACTAAAACAACCCAGTTGGATTTCAATTCAATTCAATCTTTATTTATATAGCACCAATTATAATCGCCGATTATCTCTCGGCGCTTCACAATTCGAGGCCGAGACTTCATGACTATACAGAGAGTAAACCCAACAGAACCACCGAGAGCAAGCCGAAGGTGACAGGGGGGAGGAAAAACTTCTTTTAACAGAAGAGAAAAACCAGCGTGAACCAGCAAACACACAGCAAGGACATCAGGAGACCGAGCAACTTAAAGACCTAGGGCAGAGGGAGGAAGGATTTGTGTGTATTTGTGATGTCACAAACTATAGAATCACAGCTCTCAGTTTTTCCTCCACCACCAGAACCATAGTTACAACCTGGGATAATGTGATGGGATCAGACAGAAAAGAGTGTGGTCAATGAGAGCTTATTTTACAATAAAGGTAAAAGATAGTTGAAACAGCTGTGTGATCAAGCGCTGGAAACCAGGAGTACACAAACATGGCAGAATTAAGTATCCCTGTGGTATTTTGAGCTGAAATGTAAAATACACATTCCGGGGAAATATGAAAATTAAATTAACTTGTTAAAAATGCGGGCAATATGTCTCCTTTAAGACCTGCTTCCATGGCTCAGATGTTCTTTTTTCATCACATCCCACATATACGTTCATTTGGAATGAGATTCAAATGACCATTGTTCTCTCTTTATCCTGCAACTTTGGTGAAGTTCTGACCCACTCGTGTATCATCAGAATGTGAGCCTCATCAGAGTTGATTGCATCCTTGATCTGCCTGTATTGATGTTCCCAGTGCATCAACTTCAAGGACTAAATGTTCACTTGCTGCCTAATGTATCCCACCCACTGACAGGGACCACTGTTAGACTATCAACATTACAACCACATCATTTGTCAGTGGTCATAGTGTTATGGCTGATCAGTGTGAATATGATTGGATAATCTGTGAAGGCACTACATGACCCATGTAAGACTTGATTAAAAACAGTGGATATTGGTTTCACAATCTCATGTTCATATGTGCATTGTCTCGCATGTCTCAGCATGTCAATGTTAGCATGAATATGACAGGAACAATTTACTTGAAATTTGACATGCTCATTGATGACTGGGCAAAAATGATCTACACGCAATCAAATTTTGGGATAGGTGGTACCAGTGGTTTTCAGTAGGGGTGCTACTGCACATCTCAAGAAGATGCAATAATTCAAACTGTCTGAACTGCTTGACTTGGAACCATAGTTAACTGTAATCAAATCTTATACGTACCACCTTTTGGGATACGTGGCGCAACTAACTCTGGAACAGGCTGCACCTCTACTTGGAACAAGAAAATGTACTTGTGTGCTTGAAAGTGGCTCAACTGTTTTACTTGAAGTTTGCCACAGTTATTGTCTAATTAAAGATCTTCATCCTGTCAACTTTTGAAATAGATAACACTTGTCATTCTCAACAGGAGGCAGTACAGCTTGTTTTAAGAAAAGATGCCACACGTAGAAATTACCTGAACTGATTTATTTGAATCTTGCTAGAATTATTGACTAGTATCAGCTTTCAGTCCTGAGAACATTTGAGATAGCCACTACTATTCCTAAAATAGGGGGCACCACGACTTACAACAACAAAATTTGCAGATGCTTTAAAGTGGCTTAACCAAATTAAACTTGGCATGATCATCAGTGACGTAAATGCCATCCTGTCAGCTTTTGGGAAAAGTGGTACTACTGCTTGGCACAAGGAAAGATTTTGACAACTCACTCAAAAATCTGCACTCTGTAATTATGGGTGATTGAACAACCTCTAGTTTGCATCTTGATATACCATAGACAGACACACACATACACACTGAGTACATTCTACAGCTGCTGCTCTCTAAACTTGAATTGACTCCATTTCCCACACCAGAGATGGGTACACTCATAGAAGGTTGCAGAAACCAAAGAGAGACCAACACACTTAACTGCAGGTGGGCCAAGCAGGAGAATGTTGGCAGGTTTCAGCTCAGGCGCATGCTGATAGCGTTTGATGTATTTCGTACATCTTCTATTCCTTGGCACACACACACTCACACACAAACAAAAAACTCACAGGACGTACAGAGGGCGTACACAGGCCTGCTCAGACCCAAGTCATGTACCTTGCTTGTAGTTTCCCTGACATCTGTCTTCTCTCTCACACACACACTGAATACTTCACACACACTTAGTGCTTCCCTCCCACCTTTGCTTCTCGCCCCCTCTTCTCAACTTCCTCTCCAGCGCCTTCCCAGCTCACATTCTCCCCAACTCCGTGGCTGGCTGGCTGGCTGACCTTGGAGTAGCGAGGACGGTTCAGAGACAGACAAGCCGAGAGAGGGAACCGCTATTCATCTTACGTAGGCATGCCAGCTTGGCCAAACAAGCTCGGGGGGGGGGAAACAATCCCCAGCAAAGGGAAAGCTGCAAGCAACACTGGGTGCAGTGGCACGATCTGTCAAATTACCTGAGCTCTTTGGACTGTGGCCTGGGCCCTCCATCGAGAGGCCGGCTGCAGACTTATGACTTGGCACACAAAATCACACACGCATGGACACAAGACTGTCCCACAGCAACATGGGATCACAGACTTTTCCATGACATTTATTTTTGGCCAAGTGTTGCTCGGCTGTTAAGGTCTTTATGCTGTTGACCTTGTCTCACCCCAGAGCACCTGTAGTTCTTATTTTCTTCTGCCTTCACTACCAGAAGTAAGTAGTACTCAAGTGTATTTATTCCTTTACACTTTCAGAAGAAATATACCTTGCTTTGCAGGATATTTTTTACTTTCACTCAGTCAAATCTGTGATAGAAAAATGTACATTTGGCCACAGCTCAGTGACTATGAGTTACTTTTACATAGGCCTACTTTGTCATCCATAATATTAACAAAATAAGAAAAAATGACAAAATAACCAAGAAAATATTAACAGAATTAACATAAATTAACAATGCAATCGACCCAATATCAAAAAGTAAACAAACATGAGCAAACAAATCAAGAAAATGTTGACAAATTGAACAACATGAGCAAAATAACCAAGAAAATATCAACAAGGTAAACAAACATTTGCAAAGAAATTAACAAAATATTAGAAAATAAACAGAATGAACAAAAACAGACAGTATAATAAAACAAATATCCATACAGAAAGCAAACATGAGCAAACAAAGTCTTCGCTAATAAAACAAAATGACAAAAAATAATCAAGAAAACATCAACAACATAAAAAACAGTGGAAAGAATAATACACACAGCATGAAAACATAACAAGATTAGCTACAGTAAATCATTAAATGTGGAGAAATTAAAGAAAATTAGCTAAATAATCACAAAAATATCAACAAAATATTCAAAAATAAACAGAATGAACAAAAAAAAATCATTTTTCATGTTTACTTACTTTGTTAACTAAATGAACAAATTAAGCAAAACAACCTACAGTACAAAATATGAATGTGCACAAATACTCAGCAAAAATAATATGCAAAACACTGAGAAATTAACAAAATGAACACAACAGAAAAATCAATAAGACATCAAAAAAATAAGCGAAATGATCAATCAAGTATCAACAAAGTAAATAATAATCAGCAAAAATGAGCAAAATATCAACAAAAAACAAAGCTAGGTAAGTAATGGACAAAATGTCAACAAAGTAATTAGAAATTAGTATAATGTACACAATATTAAATATTATTAAAGGAGATTGTAAACCAGAATACAATGATGTGCAAATTCTACATTATACTTTTCCATGTTGCTTCATTTCATCTCAGATCAGCTCAGGCCCAGAGAAACCAGCAGCGTTTCTAGGTGTTGTTGATATTTCGAGTTTGAACTTGTACTTGTAGATGTAGTGATGAACTGTGTGAACTGCTTACAGTTTTCTGATGTGTTCCTGAGCTCACATGGTAATATCCTACCCGGAATGACGTTTGTTTTTAATGCAGTGCCGCCTAAGGGATCGTTTGTTGTGCATCCCTCAACTTTCCCAGTCTTTTGTTGGCCCTGCCCTAGTTCCTCCATGTTGAAGGCATCAACTTCAAAAAGAGTGAAAATTTGCATCACTTTGAACAGTGAATATCTACGTCAAATTGTTCTGCAAATCATCATATTCCTTTTTTATTTATATTTTACATAACGTCCCAACTTCACTGGAATTGGAGTTTGTACAACAAGTTTTAGGAACTGAGAAATATGCCTCCCAAACTGGGCCAAAATTAGAGTGGTGTGTTGTTAAATCCCTTGAGTGTATTTTTTTGTGTGAGTACTTCTATTTTTTGAATCATTATAATTCTGAATCAACAGTATCTTTCCTTGCATATCGTTCACTTTGCCCACCACTGTTCACCACGCAGACCTCACATTGTCTCCACATTGTCTCAAGTGTCTGCTTTTCTTTTCAAAGTGTGATGCGTGATGCTCACTCGCTCTTTCATCCTCTCTACCTCCTCCATCTACTGCTTTTCTAAAACCAGCTAACCCCATCTTTCTTCTGTCACTCTCCATTTTCTCCTCATCTTGCAGTGAATGCCAGCCCAATCAGCGCTATTGTAGCCATCTTCTTTTTTCCCCTCTGTCCTTTTCTTCCACTTTCTGCTTTATTTGCTTCTTTTTTTAAGTCTAAAAAAAGTTTGACGTATCTTCAGATCCAGTGCTGTGTGTTTTTTTTTCCCGTCTTACATGGTAATCAGTTTGCAAATCAGTGCAGTGTCAGGAGGAGTGTTGCCAAGTTGTTTGGATCACTCTGCCTTAATCTGCGAGACGATGGAATCGTTGCGGACTGCAGAGCACGCTAGTCTGGAGTGGATTTATGTTTTAAGGGAGGCTCGGAAGGCAGAGAAGAAAGAGATATTACTTTTGAGAAATGAAGTGCTCTATAAAAACACTCGAAGCACCCAGGATGTGACAGAATAAAGAGGCTCGGAGTCATAACACTGTTCTTTGTGATTCATTGATGAATTACATTTCAAAAAGGACTTACTGGATGGTTAGGAATCCAATTACTGCCATCCTATGCTGGTCGGGGTCAGTTTTTTTACACAACAAAACTTTGAAATTAAACTTTGATTTGTGGCTGATGTCATTCTCAGCAGGAGGAGTAAACGGTCATCGGTAAAATTGTCACTAGCTTTGTTTTGTCTTGCTATGATAAGTCTGTGAAAGAACTCTTAGGTCAAAGTGATGTACAAGAAACTGATACTTGGGCAGACTTTGCAGAATATTGGAAGGCATAAAACAGGAGAAGCACAAAGTGGGTTTTATACACGCTTGCCCCAGGCACATCATCTTACCACAAATGGCTTTTAGAGAAGATGAGAAAATGAAAAGGCTCAAAGAGTGTAGCAAATGCAACTGTTGCCTCATAGATTTTGGTCAGTTTTCAGTAGCACTTTCCTATACAGCTGAGTAATCATGTTGTAATAGTGGGGTACTTATTATTATGAACAATAAGAGTGTGATGAACCAATGGTATTATACTTAAAGTACCCATGACATGCTTTTCCATGTTTTCTGACTCATCTACCAACGTGCAATGGTGAATTCTCAACTTAAAGGAGACATATCATGCATTTTCTGGCATAATACTTACAGTTCTTGGACTCTAAAGTGATCTAAATGCAATTTAAAGCTTCAAAATCCCTCTCATTGCTGTTTCCTTGGCTGTTTTCTTTTCCCTTCTCTGAATGTTGGCTGAAAAATTCCCATTTTGTTCCCTCCCTACCCTTTGTTCTGATGTTTCATCCTATACAAATTAACATCTTGGATGCCTGTGGCTTGGTTTATAGGGAGCTAGCTAGCTTGCTCAGTAAAACAAAATAATGTCTAAGTTAATGTGTTGCTAGTATAACCTCTTAACTACAACACCAGTTTGAGCTGACTGGAAGAAAAACAGTTTTAGTAGATCAATACAGTCGATGAAGGTCTGACTCTACAAGAGGCGGAGCTGTCACACAGACCTGTCAATCAAACACACATCAAAATTTATGTCCCTTAATACCTTAATAACAGAAAACAAAATTAAAGATGCATTACCAGACAACTTATGACTGTAGACTGTTGAAATTTATTGAAAAAAAAATTAGTATTTTTTGAGGAAAGTCTTAACAAAGATCCCTCCAGTGGCTACTGACAGTATTACAGTCTTAACTTATTTTATCATGTGCCTCATTAATCATATAAATTCAAACTGACTTTCATTTTGCATTTTCACTCATCCACTTGTTAAGGCATGACGTCATTCATTGTTTCTGCCACCACTACTTTGGTCTGTGGTCATTAATATGCAGCCGTGTTGTGTCCTTGTGCTCTAACAGATGTGACTCCAAAAATAAATTCATTAAACTGCTTTCTGCTTGACAATAAAGAGCAAAAGAAATGGAGGAAGTTGAGAAACAAAGTTCAAGTTTGTGAGCTGAGTTTTAGTATTACATTAATTAGTGTTAATTCCCACTCCATATACTGTACCAAATAAGATCTTTATGTATTTCCAGATATACGCTGTAGATTTTATGAGGTATTTCATTGTCGGTCATGCAAGAATTTATCACTGAGACAGAAATAGGCCTCAGTCAAAGTCCATTTTCTCCTGATGATTCTACAAGTAGCTTGTGAATAACAGGTCCAACATTTACTTGGGAGACTGTGGAAAAACAGACTCATTTGCAGTCTGTACATCACATTTTATTCTTCTTTTAGAATGACAGACAGAACCAGCTACTAGTTTCTTAAAAGGGTAGAACAGTGAGGAAAATATGTGACACTGAAACAGGAAATTACTCTCCAGTGAACCATCTTAGTCTTTGGCATCTTTGGCTCCATTTTCTTGCCCAAATATGGCCACTTCTGTTGTGACCATAAGACCATAGTCAAAGCTTTAAATCAATGGATGCTGTCACAATTGAGAAACCAGGAAGTGACTCTGCAGTAAATTACCTTGTCCTTAAATGTCTTTGGTGAATTAAATGGGCGATGAGCATACATTTCTCTCAAATAATCAAGGCTTTATGCTCCCTGAGTCAAGTTGGTTGGGACCAACGTTTGGCCAGGAAAATCTTATAATCTGGAGGGGCCACAAATTAAATCTTGTCCCAAGTGGCTCTCTCAAGGCCATACAATATATTTCATATTTACAAGCAAAAATCATGGTAATAACATCTGAGTAGAACCACAACCACCATAAGAGAAAGTAGGGACCCGTGTTACCATGCAGCAGCAAAGAGTCTAGCTTCTCTGGCTAGAGGTTAGTGCATGGAAGTATCATAAGAACTGGAAACTAGACAGCTGCAAAAATTTGAAGTCAATTCCTCTAGTGGGCACTTTTGGCCTCACCATCAGCTGCGTGAAAACCAAGAGTTTGTCTGTTAGCCACCAACACAGCCTGTGATCAATGTCAACATCAAAGAGGTCAAGGTAGTGAGTGAATTTATCTACCTAGGCTCAAAGATCACCAGTCACTGCTCATCAGACCCCAAGAACCATAAGTGCGTCCCGCTGGCTCACAGCTCCTTTTGGCCACCTCTGACATGACATCATGTTTGTTTTTTTACTTATTTTATTAATTCTGTATTGTTTAAAATATTTTTTCTACTGTTTCGTACCCCACAGTGTTCAGACAAGCCTACGCCCTTGAGCACCTCTGGTAGCGTTTGATGGTTTTGGTCACTGTACTTTGGGACACATGTTATTAAGTTTCAACAGGTTTCATGGCTATTGAATGTTTGGTTTTAACTACGTATGTGTGAACAGTCACATGACCATGCCCTGCACACAGTACACTGCCTAAACAGAGTGACTGCACATTTCTTCATCATAGGTGTGGATAATCAGAAGATTTTACACAAAGAACAGGTTGTCACATTCACTCATATATGTTTTGTTGAAATAAAGCTCTGTACAAATTAAGAGAATCCAGAATTATAGCAGATTTCCTCTTTCCTTTTTATATTTCAAAGTATTCAATTCAATTCAATTCAATTTTATTTGTACAGCACCAATCATAATTGACAATTATCTCTTGGTGCTTATATATGTGGCATCCGATGTGCAGTGCTGTTTGAGTATGAACCAGAGTGTATATTTCCTTCACTAAAAAGCACACAATAAACAAAATAAAGGGACATTATGCAATTTTTCTAAACACTGTGTGTTTCTTTTTTTAATATCACTAAATATCATGCATTAAATTGCAGGCATTTGCAATTGTATAACTGCACAGGGTGACATTGTGGTCTTAGATTAATTTATGCAACTCTAGAGCAACCAGGAGAAAAGGACTGCTGCTACTAAATACCTTGAGTCCCTGTCTCTAAAAACCAAAGACCAAGTGTGAAACCTTTGTGCTGATAGACTGGGATCTGACCTTCAGCAGCTGCGTCAAGTCAATCACCAAAAAAGCTTTCTATCAGCTCAAGAACATATCCAGAGTTAAAGGACTCATGACCACTAAAGACCAGGAGAAGCTGATTCATGCTTTCATTTCCACTGCTCTATGAATCACAGAATGGTTTAAGTCCAGAATAAAATGGCCTGCTGCTGCTTGCTGCTCACTCCCGCGTCCATCTTTCTAGACTTTCTTCTTCTTTCGGCTTCCAGAGAGAGCGGATGCATTCTCTACCTGCTCCCGTCCCAGTTTTCCCTGCTTGCTATGTCTTGTCTGTGTGTTTTTTTCTCATCGTCTGTCAGAGTCTCCCCCTAACCCCAAAGCAACATGGAACTGACCAGCTGGACCTCAATGAAATTGACACGCAAAAGGACGGGTCAAGGAGAGCCCATGTGTCCTCAGAGGACACATGCTGGATATGTGAGGATCCATGGACGCATGGGGATTTATGTGTTTTTTTGGAGGCACTGTCCACTGAGGATGTGATGGATATTTATTTATTCGGAACCATGATAACAGGATTTCTGCTGTTTGGCTTGGGTGTTTTTCCTGTTATTTCGAAAAGCCCAGCAAAGCGTTTGTCTTCAAATCAAGCAGTTGGGAAGAGCACTGCTTGAAAAAAGTTTTTTTTACGAGTACTAACACTGTCTTGTTTGTCAGATATTGTTGACATATTGACTTTACTTGTTTTCAGCAGCAACTACTTGGGAGACACCGAGCACAAAATATAAGCACAGCACAGAGTTAGCATTGGAGGCTAAACTAACTAACCTAGTCCATTCTCTGCAAACACAAGACAACAACGTTACTTTAAAATGATCACTGTTTGTTCATAGTGAGTTTATCCCCATCAGGATAAGTAACGTTGAAGATGCTTTAGCATTCAGTCAAAAACACTCACCTCCTCTATCAGGTTCTCGGTTGGTTTACATTAGATTGAACCACTTCTAATCGTGTCTTGTGGCTCCTTCTAGACACAGAAACGTCCTCGAATTCGATCCCGGTTTGCTGCTGATAGAAAATGCTCAATCCTGCTCTGCTCACATGAGCCACCTGGTGGTTGTTGCTGCACACTGCAGCTACTGTTGGAACAACAATCCCCCCGCCATCCACC
>JAQQAE010015950.1:0-11903 GCA_029823295.1 Pseudamia nigra
TATTCTTACCTTGGCTTATGACTTGGTAGTGTGTCCGTGGACACTGCGCACGTCCATAACTGTAAACAACTCCACCACACGGCCACCGGCGGGGCGGCCGCTGCCCGTGTCCGACCGTGTTGACACGGGCAGCGCAGCACCGGCGGCCCGCGAGCGTGTCCCAGCGGCCCGTGAGTGTGTCCCGCTCCCGGGCCGCTGCCCATGTCTGCTGCCCGTGTCGACCCCGGTGGCCTGCAAGCATGTCCCAGCGACGTGCTGTAATATATTTCTAAATATTCACCATTGTTGGCCCGGGAACGGGACACGCCGCTGCCAGATGGCTTCAATGATGGTACAGTATCACCAGCGATTTCCTTCTCTTCGATCCAAAGCAGCAGTAGCCTCTCAATAACACAAGCTATTGGCTGTTAGCCGCTAGCCTCTGTTAGCTTGGCTAACAGCTGTTAGCTTTGTCAAGACAGGGAAGTGACTACTTGTGATCCGGTTAAAACCTAGTTGTCAGAGGTAAATTTTTTGCAGTTTTTTTCCTCGGTATCCGAATTTCTCGTTGTCAGAAGAGCTCTTTGTCCGAGGTACCACTGTATATTATTTAGAATATCTTAGGTAATTAATATTTTTTAGAATACTTCATTTAAATTTTTTTTATTTATTGTGTACTGTTTTGTATTTATTATTGTGTTGTTTTTGTTCATTTTTTTTTAACATATTTCTATTTTTTCTTGTTAATATTTGTTAATTCCACTTATTTTTGTTCCTTATTAATCATTTTTTAACTTTTCTTACCTTTTATACTTTTGTTCATATTGTACATTATTTCCTTAGTTTTTGTTAATTTAAATAAATACTTAAATGAATAAATATTTTGTTATTTGTTCATTCATTTTCTTTAGTATTTTTGATATTTTTATTCATATTTTTCTTTTCTTAATTGTCTTAATTCATCTTATGTTCATTTACATTCATATTGTAAAGTGTTTGCTTAGTTTCTGTTTATTTCCTGGATTACTTCATGAGTTTCCTTTATTTGCTAGTATTCTGGATGCAATGTTTTAATGTATGTGCAATATTCCCAATGTGAAAAAAGAAGAAAAAGAGTGAAGCGTCAGTGTTCATTTTCACATATTTCTTCACACATAATATTATTTTTTACATTTAAACAGCAAAAATATACAAATGCTGCTTTATGATTTTTATGTCTGAGGTAAAAGAAGTGGAAAACACCAGAGTAGACAGTTAAGGAGATATTAACCATGTAAATATTGCATTTGCAGTCAGAGCTTTATGTCCATGTGAGCCAGTCCACACCTCGTGTATGCTCTGCTCTCCTCTCATCAACCCTCCATGGCATTGTTTGAATCAGACTCGCTGCTACCATGGCAACCGGAGCAGATAGATGGCAAGATACAAATGAGAGAAAGCGAAAGGCCATGACCTGCACTTTGTCTGACACTCTCATGATATCAGTCAGTATTCTACCTCAACGAAATGGTGAATACGAATTCAATACACCGGGATTAATTAGGATGATTTTACTTTTATCACTGTTTTGTTGCAGGATGACCGTTTATGATGCGGTGTCTTCACATCGTTCAAAGGCTCATAAAGGGTAACATGGCAAATAAATTCTCACAGTGTTCCTACTGCTCTACAAATGTCACTCAACAAACTTAATCACAGAAAACCAACCACTGGTGCCAAAAACTCTGAAAGGATATAGGATTTAGCTGCATCTAATTACAGAAACCAAATCTAATATTTAGAGTTATGTTTTTATCAGTGTATAATCACCATAAAATAAAAATTATTGCATTTTGCACATTAGAACTGTGCTGCCAGACTTTTGATAATTGCTGTATTTATATGACAGTGTTGCCCTCTACAAGGAACAATAAGTGTTGTCATAACGTATCAAATTCGTAATAATTTGATTACTTTGTGACAGTACATAAAATCAGTGATCTCCTATTTTAATTCATCATGCCAAGATCAGAATTTTCCTTAAATGCATTTTAACTCACATGGTGTCGTCCTTGCCAGTTAGACTTAGTGTGATACAGAAGACTCAAAAATAAAGTATTCAATTCTGAATCAAATAATATATGAGCCAGTTCTGTATTTACTTGGCGCAAACCTTTTAGTTATGACCTGTGTATGAAAATTTACCTCAAAATCTGATCATTTTAAACTGGAATGAAATGCAGAAAATTCTGAAACTGGACAATTTCAAATCTCCAACTCTGCTCTCAAGACCAGAGTCTTGGATACTTTGAGTCATATATGCAACTGCTTTTCAACTTTCTAATGTCTTACCCTTTGTCTGTAAATTACAGTGATTCCATTCATGCTACTTGTTTATGCTGCTTTTCTTGCCTTGTCTGTCTTGCTGCCGATTATATATGGCTACACCACACACCTGTTTGAGTTTGTTATCGCTTGTTTATACTGTATGCAGTCATGGATATGCAGCTATTCTTACTTTTTATTTTAACTCTCCCCTTCACTCAAGAGGCTTTGCCTTTTGCCAGGCCGTGTTGATGATGACTTGATGACTTAAATAAAAGTCAAATAATATAAGTCAAGTACAGCACATATGTACTCTACTGTATATAGCATATATGATAGCAGAATATTTTAATTTCAGATAGCTTTTCATTACATTACAAAAAATCTAATTCATACATTTTGAAAAAAATTATGACGTCAGAGAAGAATTGTTTCGCATCTTCTTTACTGTGGTTTTTGTCTTTTGAGTGTTTCATAATGCTTGTCATTTCATCTTTCATGTCATTTTCATCCTTTTGCATGTTTTATGTGTATTTTGACTTTTACATTTTTGTATGCCTTCTGGTGTCGTTTACACATTTTCATCTTTTTTGTGTCTTTATATCTATTTTGTATTTTGAAAAATGTCACATTGTTTTGCTCTTTTTGCAGCTTTTACATGTTGTACATTGCTTTTGATTTAGCATCTTTGTCTTTTTTGCATCTTTTATGTCACTTTCATCTTTTTGTTTTTTGTCTTTTTGCATCTTCACATTATTTGTTTATGTATGTCTTCTATCTTTTGGTCTTTTTGCATCATTTACATCAGATACTACATATTTTGTCTTGTACAGTACATTGATTTTTTGGCAGCATCTTTTATCATGTTTAGTTTCATTTTTTACTAATAATATAAAACAATTAATAATCATCTTGTTGGTTCAGCTGCCTTTAAACTTGAATAAAATGATTGAATGTTCACAATGACGTGCTAATAAGAAAATTTTTAGCCTCATTGTCCAGCTCGAACATACATCTTTTCTTACTCTATGTACAGTACTCTATCTTTGCAAGACTGTTCCTGATTTTTAGCTGTATATTTTTGGTCACTGAACATATCATACCTCTGCAGGAAATGACTTATGAGTTATATGATTTTCTACAGGATGAATGCATTCCTTGTAGGAGCGTTTATTTCTAAATTGATGAGTTATGTTGATTTGCCGAAGCATCAAAAGGAATACATCTGACTTGAAGCTGTATTTCATCTGTCTGGTGTAGGTAAATGTGGACTGTGATTATAAAACACTGTTATTCAGCGAGTGCCACAAGGGGCATCAGATATTACATTGAACACATTTCTATTAATGTCTGGTTGTTTTTCTTTAAATATGAAGGCTTGAGTGAAATAGTTGAGGCTTGAGTCATATTTTCCTGTTATGTGAACTGACTAATCCACAGTGAAATAAGAAAGCAGACAATAATCTCTACATGTTCAATGACAAATGTACAAGTGGTAGTTTGGCAGAGCTGTTTTACTCAGCCTTGTCCTTGTCCTCCTTTGCTGTTTCCACATGAGAAGTTTAAAAGTGCTGCTGCTTTTTCTCCCTGAGCACCTTTCACACAGCGGTTACCAAAGCAGTCACACAGAAAACCACTGTGTGTTTCAAAGGAATATCGATTTGCAATCGGACAGGGGGTTCTCAACAAGGCCTGGCATAGAGCAATGGAAAAATGCATTCAAGATGGATGCAAACTCATCTCTTATAGTCAATGAAACCATTTTCAGCTAGTTTTTCATCCAGATGCACCAAAATGTAAATACTTCCAGATCTTCCTTCAGTAGTGTTTTGCCAGTTTTCATTGAGTCTTGTCCAGTGTTTTGATTCTATTTGTCATCATAACAAGTTCTAGTGAATTAAAAAGTGACATCTCACAAAAGTAAACATCAGTGGCATCGAGGAGCTGAAACCACTTTGTTTTGTGTCAATACTACAGATTGTGATAATATAATTAACTTAACTATACAGAATAACAGAGCCACTAGAGTTTAATATACTATGATTAATTTACTGCTGGATCCAAAGCCCACAACACAACGAAGGATCACATTTCAGCAGAGGCAGGGGGACGATGGGCTCTGAGGATGGGGGTGGCACAAGGGGAGATATGAGAAACTGAAACAGCTGAAATAAGACAATATAGCAGATTTGAAGCTGGTGAAAGAGGTGAGCCTGAAAAGAACAGTATTTGCCTAAATGTTGCAGAAACAAGAAATGCAAACCTGGTAGTGTTTAATGTCTTTATGTTGGAAAAAAAAAAAACTATTCCTGCTTCTCCTACTCATTATTTAGTATTTAATGGTCTTTGTCAAACCATACCAGAGGTGCATGATCTCTATCTATAGCAAACTTGAATCATTACATTCTTATTCATGACACTGATAGTCTTATGCCTCTTGTCCTCTGCTCAGTGGAAGTGCAGTACAAAGTGATATGTTACAATATACCCATTGGGTTTGACATTAGCCATCAAAACTAATCAGGATAAAAAATTTTTATAGCGGCCCAATCCTGTCATTCAATCAATATATTGTACCAATCAAATGTCATAAATATAGGCTAGGTAGTAGCACCACATTATCTATTCCTGTAGGGCCACTGTGTGTTGTTGTTGTATTGCAGTTTCTGTAACAGTTTTGGTTTTTACAGGATAGGAGTGCTAGCAGGTCCAACGCCATTATCCAGGCTTCAGACCAGCAAGGCAATCCAGGGGACGGCCCAGGTGGAGTTGGTAGCAAAACATGTATATATGCATGCATGTGAAGAAAGGTAAAGATATAAGGGCTAATTCCGGCCAGGTTTGCAAATACAGTACTTGCATATGTCATAAAGTATGAATGGATGGATGACAATATCAATAAACTGTCAATAAATTGTTGCTTTGATACACATTTAAACATGGCCTGTGTGGGTTTTTTCTCAGTCGAGCAAGTCACTACATTACCTATCAGATTTACAACTTTAAACTGACGTTTACGGCATAGATTAAAGTATTTATTCTGACATTGCATACAGAAGTATTGATAAGATTTGATTAAAAAACTGCACCTATTTGCATGTTAAATGATTGTCACACAAACACAGAAACACACACGAGCTGTGGCCAGCAGCTAGGGTAATAATATTTCAATACGTGTTTAGTCTTGGTCATTCTTACAAATGGACATTCTCTTTTCAAATTTGCATACTATAAAATAATTGTAAAAGTGATTATTTTTATACATACATATTTGCACGTGTCATTGTTTAAGACCTCAAAATATAATGAAAATTCACTACACTAGTCAATGCAAGACCTACAATCACTTCATGTGCCATAAAACCTAATGCAATTCAGCTACATTGCGTATGAGTACACACAAAACACATATCTCAAAATTTGACGAATAAATCAGTAACCACCCCTTTAAGTAAGTGTTACATTAACTAAGGCTGCAGTCAAGGAGACAAAACATCCATTATTTTATGACTCATGCCTCTTAATCCAGATGTTGTTTCCAATGTCACATTTCCTGTTTTCTCTCATCTGCCATGTTCCTGCCAAACAGCTTTGCTGCTTGCCCACACGCAAAGTACACACTTGTACAACTATTGTGGGTCGCAAATTACCTGTGTCCTCATCTGGTCAGAGCAGGTAGCGTGCAGTGGAAAAAAATGTGTTTTTTCACAAGGTTAACAGCTGCTCGCCATACAGCGTCATCGTCAGAAGCACTGACAGCAGCTCAAAGCCGAGAGATGATGAATGACACCTCCAATGGGGAAACTGGGGAGGGCAAATTGAGTATGACTCTGCATAGCAATAGACATGGTTAATATTCTGAGATGATATAAAATGTTACTGCAAAGTTAAAGCGTGGAGTGAACAGTGGGCATTTGGATCACTACATTACTTACCGGTAGTATGTTCTTACTGTATAGGGTTGAGCTGTAGTTTGACGTTAATAAAAAACCATATCATGATTTTGCAAGAAACTAGTTGATTCTATCAAGAAGTCACAGAAGTCAATATATTCTTAAGAAGAGAAGTATTTGCTTGGTACTGTTGGCTTCAACCTCAAGACCACTTTTTGAGGATGCATCTCTTGAGAATGCCTTTATCTCTTGAATGAAGAAGACTGGATTTTATGTCGGAATCACATCTGCAGACATATTACTGTATTTCTTTTGTATTTTCTGACTTTTATGCTAATATTACTGCTGTGTTTTTTAAAAACAATCTTTAAAATCTCTCTATTTTTCCAATTTTTTGCCAATTCCTTATTTGTCTTTTCAGGGACTGCCTCATTTTGCTTTCAACAATTACTACCTACCAACAGGGATCAACTCGACTCACACCACAGCTGTTTTATCTTCTCTACACTGGCTCCTGGTGTGTAAGTGTTGCAGGTTAGCAACTTCTTAGCTCACCAGTTTTTAACCCCGCTCTCTACAGTGCTGTGAAAAAGTGTCTTTCCTGATTTCCTGCTTTTGTGTATAGTTTGTGTTTTGCGCTTGAATGTTTCAGGTCATCAAATTATTTTAATATTAGACAAAGATCATTTGAGTGAATAAAAAATTGAATTTTTACATGATATTTCATTTATTTAGAGAAAAAAGATTAAAAGAAGAAAAAAAGAGAAATCGTATTTGCCCACAAAACCTAATGACTGGTTATGCCATCCATAGCAGCAACAACAATGAGCAAGCTTTTGCAATAACTACCAATGAGTCTGTCTCATTCCTGTGCAGGAATTTTGGTCCACACTTTCAGAATTGCCTTATTACAGACAAATTGGAGGGTTTTTCAAGATGAACAGCGTGTTTAAGGTCATGCCACAGCATCTCAATTTTGTTTTTAGCCATTCAGAGGTTCATTTGCTGCTGTTTTTTTTTTTTTTTCTTTTTCCTGTTGCAGAACCTCAGTGCGCTTTAGCTTGAGGTCATGAACTGATGACCAGACATTCATTTTCTGGTTGAGAGCATAATTCATGGTTCCATCAATTACCACAAGCTGTCCAGGTCGTGAAGCAGCAAAGGAGCCCGAGACCATCACATACCACCACTGACTGTTGAGTATTGCTGTTAGTTTTATGATGTAACAGGATGCACTCCAGAAAGTTCAGCTTTTGTCTTGTCAGTCCACATCATATTTTCCCAAATGTCTTGGGGATCATCAAGGTTCACCACTCCACCAGTTTCTGTTTTTGGCTCACCATGGTTCACTGAAGTCCCAAAGCCCTAGAAGTGGTTCTGTAACCCTGATAGATATACTGATTGATACCAGGGATTTTGTTTCTCATCTGTTCTCAAATTCCTTTAGATCAAAGCATGATTTGTTGCTTTTTGAGATCTTTTACCATACTTCACTTTGTTCTATTAAAGTGATTTCAGGTCTGGCAGTAATTAGGTTGGGTGTGTCTGGTAAAACTGAACTCAGTTTTCAAAAAAATGTGGTTAATCAGAGTTAATTTGTGATTTTACAAGGAAAAGCAAATACTTTTCCCACGGGGCTAGGTATGTTTAGCTATTTTTTCACTTAATAAATAAAATCACTGCTTAAAACTGTATGTTCTGTTGTTTTGGTGACAAATACACAGATAAGAATTCAGCAAGGGGCAAACACTTTTTTTCATTGCACTGTAAATCGCTTAAATCTTCTGACCATATTCTCCTGTTCATCCCTAAGTCCAGCATAAAACAAAGAGGAATATAGCTTCCATATTAGGACCCGACCAATAGTGGACCCTTAAACATGTTTAATGATGCAGCCTTGGTTCCCATAGTGTTCTTGTTGTGTATGTGGTCTAGTCTTGGTTTTGACCCTTTGTGCTTTGGCCTTGGTACTGTATGGACTTGGGCTTCATCCCTCAATGTCTAATCATGCCTGGGTTTAGTATACTCTGACCTCAGTCATGCCTTGGTCTGGGTTTAGGTGGTCTCCACTACAAGATCATTTGTTTGACAATCATTGGTTTGGCATGCTGGCCAATGGGTTTATAGCCACTTTCAGCATAAGTCCATTTTGATAACCTACCAAGTAACCCAAGCGCTCCTGGTTGTCATTCATTTTTCTGTCTTCTGCTTCTTATCTTCATACTAAACATCCCTTTTGTCAGTTCATATCATTAGTTTGCATCATTCGATCCAGTGGTCTTGTTGAATCTCCAGGGAGTCATTTACAGCAACACTTCCTACAGAGTGTCAAGCATAATTCAGAAAGAGAGCAGGAAGTGGAAGATAGGAATGAAGATGAATAACCATGTTATATCTTCCCACTCAAACTGTGGCTCGCTGAGAAACTGTCGGAGCCATTACAGATGCGTTCACATTTTTTCCTAGTTTGTTGAGTAGCAAGGAACATCTTTTTTTGTTGTGCTCCAGAATGGGAACTTGCCGTGGACCAGAAATAAAGCATTAAATATACGCATTTTTCTCATTTTCACTGCACCACATGTTTCCAGGCCTGGTGAGAGACGTCTGCTCCGTGACCAAGAGCCCGAGGCTGAAAGACATTAGACTTGATTCTCTGCTTCCTCACTCTCTCCCACTCACTCTTTCCGTCTTGTAATACACCTTAAGACAGGGTGCCTATTCATGTACAACTTGCCCCATCAGGAGATACATTCTTTATGGCCCGCTCTGTTTTACAGCCCACATAAACTTCTGCATAGGTGTATTAACCTCCCCCAAAATGCCAGATAATGTGAAACAGACTGTGCCGTTTAAAGACTTTAGACACTTTTCATAAACTTTCCTCAATTTCAAAAATCAACCCGCATAGAGTACAGTATGTTTTGGGGCATTTTTATGTTAGTAGCCTGTTACAGTGAACAGCTTTCTGCAACTGAAAGATGGATTGACAGTGTTGACTGCTTCTGTATATTCCACTGAGAAGTCTGCTGAGCTGTAATTACTGTAATTCTAAAAGGCTCCGTGGAGTGTTTGGATATGTGAAGAACTGTATAAACAGCTGCTGTTCATATACATTTTCAAAGTGTAAGGAAACAGCTTTATCTTCGCAGAGCCAAGAGACAAATTCACAGCATAATGCAGCATTTCTTAAAGACATTACAAGAACAAAACCGCCAATTTTTCATTTCTATTGCACAGAAGTTTGACAGCAGAAGTTTCCTTTCCCTCTTCAGTCTCTTTGCTGGTTCTTGCTTAGACACATAGAAGCGCACACACTTTGGCAGAAGTTACAGTGCAGACATAAGTGGAAAATGGCCTTCATAGTGCTCTTTGGGTAGGGGTATGGGGTAGGGGGAGGCTCTTCAAGATGTCTGACATGTTTCTGCAGTACCACAGGCCACTGGCTGGCCCAGAGTACAGGCTTGTGGTGGGCTGTTTGTCTGCGTGATGCTGGCATGGCCTCTTGTTCCCCTGCATCTGTTCCCCATTAGCAGAGCCGAGAGTATAAAGCAGGGAACTGACAGGGGCTGGAAACACTTGAGTTCCTGCCTGGATCATGGGGCTTACTATCTGGCTGTGTGTGCTCTGCCTGCAGGCGAGCCTGCTGTCACACGCTCTTGACTGCTCAGGAGCGACTCAGGGAGAGCAGTGTGTCAGTGGACAGACAGCAGACGCACAGGTAAGAGCGGATTTTCAAATGGACCTGATAGTTAGGGACATCCAGAGGTAGCCAGGTGTTTTATGTACTAGTCAGGTATGCCGTCTGTTCTACAGGTGTAGTTGGAGCCTGCTTCATTCAGTTCAAATGTATGTAAATTAGCTAATGCTTGAATGAAATTAGTAGAATCTGAATTTGAACATCTTTTCAGTAAAAAAGCCTAAAGACTTTTCTGTGAAAGTGGAAAGTGAATTTAAATACCTTATGATTACTTGCGCGGACTAAAACTGTGATTGATGTAAATATAGAATAAATGCTATTTAAAAATTATGGGAAATTAACCAAAAGAAGTTAAATTTGTCAATGACGTTAAGATAAGAAATATTTCACTTGAGATAAAAATAAAAAATATGCATCCAACATCTCTTAACTGATCATTCTTTAGTGTGTTTTTGACAAATGCTAATAAAAGTCTCTTTTAAAGTTATCTATTCTGTTTCGGTCCAGTAACAAAGACAGTGTGGTTAGTGTTTACACAGTAGCTTGGCTGGAGGAAGCCACAACGTTCACGGAATGCGCGTCCACTCGGACTCCTCCGAAAGCGGCGGCTCTGACGAGCATAGTGGTCAAGTATATTTCAGGGTGAAAGGAGACATGTCCAGTGTCTAACTTTTCCTTGACTCTGGGACTCATGGAGAGACATATAATTTCTGCAACAGAAACAAAGTCTCATTGTAATGGTTTTTACAGCCATAATGCCACCTCACCAAAAATATACCCTCTGTGGAACAAACTCCTTCAGCTCTCTGTTGACGTTTCATGTGGCTACCGGCTGTTATACTTTAAACTTGTGGTTAACATTTTTCTGTGGACAGTCCTCATGTTCTGTCCAAAGTAATCATCCTCATCTGGACAACGGCTTCAACAGCTGCATGAGCCGAGAGGACAATTTTCATCCACACATGAAAGATTCAGTAGTTGGGAATTCTGCACCATAAAGGGCTCTGTGCCACATATGTGCTTTTCTGCAGCAGTTATTTGTAATGTAATTACAGCGCGCTCAATTATAAGCTTCAAATGTGGTGGAAACTAACTAATACCCACAGGCAGCATCTTTTCAAAGGCTACATTTGGTTTAGTTTACTTGTGTTTGCCTGTTCCTTCCAAGGTCACTTGTGCTTAGAAATGAGCTGAAAGCATTAAATGAGTAATTTATGGGAGTTGTGAAAAAATGATGCGAGCAATGGCAGAAAACTAATTTGATTGGATGAAGAAAAACATCCTTTATATCCTAAACACAGATGCAAATAAAAAACATTCAGCTTGATTTTACAATGTTACGAGAACCGTAAGATCACAGCTGGCTTCTTGTTTTAATTAAATGGTGACTTTGAGTACATTTTGAGATTGAAGCATGATGTGTTTGGGTTTGTCTGGGTCGTGACTACAGATGTACTTCAGCTTTTTGCCATAAGCAGAGGTGGGTAGTATTCAAGTACATTTACTCCTTTACATGTAGTTGAGGAGTTTTCCCATAAAATGTACTTCTGAGAGTAGTTGATATGCAGAATACTTTTTACCTTGTCATGAAAGTAATGGACTTCTACATTTCATACACGCCTACTCACTGATCCACCTCAATGTGTAGGAGTAATAAAGGTTGAAAATTAAAAATAATATTAATCCATTGAATAATAAATGAACAAAACAATCAGGCAAATTTTCAAAATGAAGACACCAAGCAACAAAATGAGGAAAAAAATACAAAAATAATGAAACAAATGAAAAACAATACAAAATGAACATAGAATTAACAAAATAATCAAGAAAATTAACAAACTAAACAAAGCAGTGAGGTAAATTGTACAAAAGTTGTACAAAAATAAGCAATAAAATGAATAAAAAGGAAGAAAATAATCAAGTACTATAGATGAACAAAAATTAACAATATAATCAAGAAATTGAACAAAAAGTCAACAAAACAAGCAACAACATGAGTAAAAAACTTCACAACTATGAATAAATTATGT
>JAQQAE010015951.1:0-11903 GCA_029823295.1 Pseudamia nigra
CCACACAGGGCCAAGTAGGTTTGGATCCCCCCCCCCCGAAAATAAAAAAGTTTCATTTAAAAACTGCATTTTGTGTTTCCTTAAATTTATTATTTAAATGTGTTTGAAGACCTGAAACATTTAACTGTGACAAATATACAAAAAAAAACTAAGAAGTCTTGAAGGAGGCAAACACTTTTTCACAGCAGTGTAAGTGTGGCATAAAGGATGGTTTGGGGTCCCATAAGGTCCAGTAAGTTAATGACATGAGAGTCATGAAATACAAAGAGGGAGATTCAGAGAGAAAAAGGATCAGTAGCAAGAGACGAGCTGTTAGGGCTGGATGACGACACACTGAACAAGAATCAGGCGATGTTTCTTTTTCCAAAATGCTGTTGGAGGTTTTCAAAATAAGACATACTGTACATTGTCCATACTGGACATACCTGGATTGTCCATACCATAAGTGCATTCCAGAAGTTATTTTGGGTCTCCAACTCATGACACAACAGAACTCAGCTTGGCAATATTTCTTAAATGATAAAAATAAGTATGAAAAAGCTATGGAACCAAGAGTTTCCATTGTATTAGGAACAAATCTGTTATGGGCGCATGCAAGGACTTCTGTTTTCTCTTCATACGTCTGAGAAAATTGTCTACCATCCAACTTTTAATTGAGGTCAAACACATCTCCAAGATCTATGGCTTAGAAACATCTTGGGCCTCAAGAGATGTATTTGTATATCATCTGCAGAGCAGTGAAAAGAAATCTCCTTAAACATGCCCATAATGTGGTGAACAGGGAGTAGATACAACAGAAACAATAGAGGGCACAACACAGAGCCCTGTGGTGTTTTCAGGCTCTGAACTTGAAATCTGCAGATTCAATGATCCCTTTTAAAAAAGAAGCTAGAAACATATTTTTAAACTTGCATTGAGATGACTGTCTTTTATGATTAAGCTGATTTTTAATTATCTTATTTTATTTTTTATTGTGATTTTATTGTCTATCCTTTGAGCATTTGGTTGTAAAGTACTTTTTGGTTTTTATCTTGAAAGGTGCTGTATGAATAAAACTTTACTCACTTACCTATACTTTAATTAAGGCAAGTACATTCATCTCTAAGAAAGACTTGCAAACTCAAAATAAAAACTCATTATTCTGCAGCAGACATAAATTTCAGGAGTCTGGAGTTCAGGCAGAGGCAGCATACAGTATCATTCACAGGCAAACACAGCTCTGAGGGCTGGTTCCACCATAGATTTCAGCCATTCCTGAGATTGTGTAGTGGTTTCCATATACTGAGAAAATCCTGTGATCATAAGACCAGAAACCACAGCACAGCTGGAATGAAAGAAACAGCTGGAATCCATAATGCCTCGTGTGATTTACTTACCTTGGCAGGAAAAGGAAGGATGGCTCACCTTTGACTGCCCTTTTATGTAATACGCTGTAACTACGCTGCTTCCTGCTGGTCACTGCCTCAATTACAATAGTGTTTCTGTGACTAGCTCCTCTACTGCAGGTATTTTAAGTACAATTTCTGGACACAAGTGATTTAAAAAAAATCACAGATTCAGGGAGGCAGGTCATTCTGTTGTTTCCATCTGTGTGCTGTGGTTGTACCTGGGCTCAGCTCCACCAGGTAAGGCAGTTTCTCAGGCGGTAGGGAGCTGCTGCCATCCTTCCCTCTAGGCCCCTTGTCATCCATTTTCCTTCCCTTCCTGCCTTGGTAGTCAGGAGGTCTCTTCTTGAGCTGGAAAACTAGAGCACCTAAGAGGAGAAATAAGAAAACAGTGACTTTTCTAACAGCCTTTACCTTTTATACATTACACACCCCTGAGAAATCATTTAGATAATTATTATTAATTATTGTTTTCTGGAATCATTTGTGTACCCAGTTAATGAAGGTTTTCTGCAATGAAAGGGGTTTAATACTTTTAACAAGGTTTTCCCTACTGTTACAAAAGGCTCAGGTGACCAATATCCAAACATTTGTATATGTATGTCTTAGGGCTGTCAAATGATTAAAATTTTTAATCTGATTAATCACAGGGCCACTGTGGATTAATTTTGTGTCATTACGATTGATACCCATTTGTTGTTTTTAATTTTATGGGAGCAAAAACACTCATGATAAAAGGTGATATAGATCCTCGACTAAAACTACTTATTTTACATTAAAATGTATATTTTATTTAAAACAAGTGGTATATGTTTTTCTGATTTAAACTTGTGTAACTAAAGGAAATTACACCTGCTTTGTAGAACTTAACAGAACCTCTGTAATGTTCTGAGAGGTTTTTGCTTTTTTACACTTGGTTCATTGTTTTCATCAGTAACTAATGTAATTTGTTTCAAAATGTGTAAAGACTTCTACTTTTA
Organism: Pseudamia nigra; assembly: GCA_029823295.1. Classification (NCBI taxonomy): domain Eukaryota; kingdom Metazoa; phylum Chordata; class Actinopteri; order Kurtiformes; family Apogonidae; genus Pseudamia; species Pseudamia nigra. The sequence continues at coordinate 2,366 of JAQQAE010015951.1, forward strand.
GATTTAAATTTCATCACTTTTTCATTGATATGCGAGTTATTGTTCGTCAATCGCATTAAAATTTTTAATCTAATTAATTATGCAAATGGAATAATCCATATAAACACATTAATTTTGACAGCCCTAGCATGTATGTATATATACGCACAAAATAATCCACAGTGAAGCAAAACATCCTCATATTATTTGCAGGAGGATATCGAGACTCTACAATCATGAAACCAAGTCTCTCATAAACTAAGCCCTGTACTTTCAGAAACACAAATTTGTTTTTTCTTACAAATTCCTTCCTAATAGTTCTTGACAGGTATGACTGAACTACACTAAAATATCTAATGTGTTAAAATATAAATTTCCATCCATCCATCCATTTTCTACCCCTTGATTGGGGGGGGGGGGTGAGTGAAATGAGTCTGAAATGAGTCACTTTGCAGGAAGATTGAACACAGTCCTGGATGCTTTTCACTCTCTCATTATGGATGATCATGTAATTCCAGAGAGATAACCCCATTGATTACCAAACTGCCATTAAGCAGTGTAATCTTTAAACAGTGCAATAATTATAAGGCAATGTATGCTCACGTCTACAGAATAACCCCTCTGATCTTGTATAGAAATAGCAAGTGATTGTAATAACTAAGGGGTAGCAGGAGGGGGCAGTAGAGGAAAGACAAAGGGGAACATAAACAAGAGGAGCCCACTAACTTTACACTGAACAACTTGGCATTAGCATCTTTCAGTGTGTATGCGTTACCTCTGTCTGCAGGCCAGTCCCTGAAGATCTGCAGCGGACACTCACTATCGTCCAGAATTGCCTCCTTACCAGACTTGTCATCTTGCTGCAGAAGAAACAGAAGTCAAACACGCATTGGCTGGTTAAAAACTATGACAACAGAATATCTGTCAATATTCACTTGATCATCAAAGCAGAAAAAAAATGGACATTATGCAGCATCTCTAAGAGAAGTGTCTTTTTAGAAGTAACACTAGCTTCAGGTGACCCATGCATCTTAATATCATTTACCACGTGCTATATGAGGCAACACTGATAGATAAAACTTGAATACTGGTACAGTACTATCAGCATATTAATAGTTGTAAAATTATAACTACATTGCCAAACCTGACATAATTTTGTTCAAAGACGTTTTCATTCATAGTCAGCTTACTTTGTGATAAACAGAATAATATTTCTCTTGTATAAAGAAAAATGGCATGATGCTAAAGAAAAATGAATGTTTCACACTGTGTCATTGTATCTTTTCAATGCATGAGGACTGCGGATTTTTGGTATATGACACAAGCGAAAATTATATAGACTACCAGTTAACCGTTTTAACACGCCTTCTCCTTCAATTATTTTCCACATTGCACATTGGAAATAGGAAGATATCCAAACTGTGAAAAAGCACATAAGAATTATGTACAACAAAAAAAGTACTAAACAATCTAGAACATGTTTCACATTTTAGACTGCAGCCACAAAGTAGCCACATTTCGCCTTCATCTTTGCATTCTCATCAGATTCAAAAGGAACTGTGTTCAAATCGGTGGTGTGTATTTTCAGTCAATTAATCCCATTTCTTATCTTCTTAATGCACTTTAGACATTCATTTGTCTTGGGCACAGGAACGGTGGGTACAGAGTCTTGTTAGTGCTACTACAACAACTGTACAAATCCATATTATAGCAATAAACAGTGACTGCATGTGGGGACACACTCAAAGTTCTTGAGATTTTTTGGGTTGGCTGACCTTTACGTCTTACAACAATGATGGACTGCCCATTCTTTTCAGTCTTCTTGCCATAATATGTAAAGTACACGAGTAGCACTAATAGGACTGCTGTCTGCATACCCACCCTTCCTCTGCACAAGGCAAATTATGCTCTCATCTAAAGCATATTAAGAAGGCAAGAAATGGTACAAATTAACACTTGACAATGGAAGCTTGACTTGAAAACTATTCGAGGTGCCTACCTCATGAATCTGATGAGAGAATGCAAACCTGTCATCAAAGCTAAATGTGGCTACTTTGGACAATCTAAAACATAAAACATGTTCTTTTTTTACTACGTAATTCTTTCACAGTTTGGTTGTCTCCAGTATTAATGTACAATGCTAAAAACAGGGATGGGCATTTTAAGAGATTTTAGATCAAGCCAACTGAAATGGAATAGTTGTGGCATCATCATGATGATGTCACCAATTAACACCAAAATAATAAATAAAAACCCGACCAACTAGGAGTAGTTGGATACAAATAACATTCTATTTGAACATGTCAGATTTGGCTTACTTTTAAAAAAAAAAACTTATATTTTACTGCACACTGAAAGACAGGTTTCAAAAATATCTACATTTTATTGCACAAAAAAGAAATGTTTGGTATTGTTTAAGTGTTTAAGTTGTAAAGGTTGTACGAGTCCACGAACAGTATGACGCCTTTAGTGATGAACAAATTATCTCTGTTTGCTGTTCGTCACCGAGTTGTCCTTGTGTTACCGGTATATTGTATTACAAAGGTTTGGGGACAGAGTTAAAAGTGGACTTATTATTATTATTATTATTATTATTATTATTATTATTAATAATAATAATAGTATTATTATTATTATTATTATTAGTATCTATGTTATTGTTCTCGTCGTCAGTATTATTATTTTTCCATGTCAGGTGCACCTCAGATCATATAAGGGCACGTGACATGTAGAATGTGTTGGTCTGGGTAGGATCAGTCAACGTGTTGGTGGTTGAGAGCCTGCTTATCCAAACAGATATATTTGTTTTTCCTGCTGTCTTTTCACCCATGAAAATATTGGATTATACCTGGAGAGGATACCAGACTGATGCAAGATACGACCAACTTTTCAAACACAACATGTGGTGAGGTGGTAGAGTTTTTTTTACCTTTTCATTGTACTGCGGCATTTCACCCTGCTCCACGTCTGTTGAAAACTTTGTGTACACATTGGGATCGAAAAACCTGAACTCTTGGACTTTTGGAGATTATTTTAGGGATATCTGGATTGTTGGGTTATTTTTGCGTTTTGTGACTAATACGGTTTGTGGCATTGTAGCATGTTTTACGTTTCATGTTGTTTCAATTAATAACACAGTATGTTTCGTTTCTTATGTCAATCCAATCAAGTTTCCAAGCTATCCGAGTTGATTTCATTAATCTGGATATTTATGGTGCATTTTGGTGTTGTAAAGAATTAAGTTTTGTGTTTTTTAGTGGGATAAATCATTGGATTATACTCCGCAACAGAGACCTTTAACTGCAGTCAGATTAATTCGTGTCCTGCAGGAGTAATAACTTTTACCTTTTACATTGTTACAAACTTACTCACAAATTCAGAGTGATACCGGTGATTTTTAACAAACTTAGGCACCCAGTTCCATTATATTTTATAAAGAAAAACAAGCATGACCACATGTTCTTTGTCAGAGCTGACTCTTAAAAAAAAAAGTAGGCAACTATGTGCGTTGTTCTGACTAATCGATTAGTCGTGCATATCCCTAGCTGAAAATAATAAAAATAAAGGAAAACACTGATGGAGAAGGTGTGTCCAAACATGTGACTAAGTAATCTATATAAACAACCTATCCATGAACGCACATTAGTTGGTAGGTTTTCAGGATACGTTGTTTATTTTATTTATTCTCTCTCTCTGAGAGAGAGAGAGGGAGAGAGAGAGAGAGAGAGAGCGAGACAGAGAAAGAGAGACCATTTTTGAGCAGTGAAAGCTGGAACTCTCCCAAAGGTTTACTCCTCCTCATGATATAATAATGATGTTCTCATGTCTCATAAATGAAGCAATTTTGCTGAATTTCTTGACAGAAATCAATGTAATCTAGTTCTGTCCTACATCTCAGTGCACTGTTCAGTCCAACCCCTCCCCCAGAACATAAACACACAAGCTAACATGTTATACTGCTGCTTATTTCTCATGCTCACGAACCTAATGGACCCTCCCTGTGCTTTGGTCTCATCAGCAAATTGCAGCTCAATATATCAACTGAGTGTGAGTGTGTAAATGTGTGTATATACGGTAGGTGCACATTGTTCGTCTCTGGAGGCTCTTTGACTGCTCTAGCTGTTGAAGCAGAGGTTATTTCATGTGATTGGCCACAACCAGAGTCTGTCGGAGAGGACAGATATGGGAGGCTGAAGGGAAAACAGTCAAGTTCACTGTCATAGGCTTGCACATGACACACATGCCTGCACACTAACACACAAAACACACACTAATGCACATAGAGCATCTGCTGCTGCTATAGCACTCAGTCTCAGAACAATTGAACTGTATTCCACCTCAAGGTTGTTGTGCCAAGTAGCATTCAGTTTCAATCTGCGAGTCTGAAGAAGTGTGCGCATTAAGATGTGTTTGGGTACATTTCTGTGACCTTAGATGTCCTTTCTACGGCATCGCAAAAGGATGATTGAGGTATTTATTGATAAGATAGGACTTTGAGTGTTTAGAGGAGAAGCAGGATGATGTGGGTATTGAACTGTGGGCAGATGTATAGTGTATCCAAACATCTATTTGACTGATGAATATTGGATTGATCAATTTATCCTGTGATGAAATGCCAGCATATTCAGTTTATACCGTTCATCAGTTGTCCCAGAAATAATATTTTTAAAATAGGCTGTAACATGTTCACACCTTTACAAATTGGGGCCATGATGAATAAGTGACAAAAAATGTGAAATTATCACCTGCAAATATTTTGATTCAAAAGTGCTCATACTGACAGCTATGGAAATTCACAGCAGTTTCAACATCCGAGCAGATTCACTCAAGTTTCAGAAGGACAATTATGTAATCATGTTCTTCTCCCATAACTGTGTAGATTTGCTACAGCCTGAAAAAAAAAAAAAAGAGTTTTTCTTCATACAGTAAAGTGGGGTCAGAAGCACGGACAATAAAAAGGTCCATCACTGTTGTGGGGTGATTGCCGTTCCACATGACATTATTGGTCTATGCTCAAAAAAAAATGTACCTTGTTCCAAAAACAACATAAAATTATAATGCTGATGCTCAATGAACTGCATTAAAAACACTCCCAGTGCAAAAAGAATAACAAAGCAGATTGTGTGGGTTTTCACTGTTCTCAGGGGTCTAGAAATGGGATGTACTCAAAAGCAAAAGATAAATGAGTACAGAGAAGATCTCCCCTTACCCGTGCGATGCAGTACTCCCTGGGGTTCTCCTTCTCCAGTCCGTACTTCTCCAGCGCCTCCACCACGGCAAAGTCAGCCGTGTCTCTTGTGGAGAGCAGGATGGTCTTATAGGGGATGTTGGGCTTCAGACTGTCAGCGTAAATCCGCAAAGTGCCTCCTGCAAGACAGTGCAACACACACATTCTGTCACTCGTTCCACTGCGGTAAGAAATGAGAACAAATGAGAATCATGCCTCACACAAACATTCTACTGTTACCGTATTTTTCGCACTATAAGGCGCACCGGATTATAAGGCGCACCCTCAAAAAATTATCAATTTTTGGTTTTTTTTTCCATACATAAAGGCACACCAGATTATAAGGCGCATTACGCAACACAAAACTTAGATAAGTCAAACATAAATTAAATTAAACATTTATTCAAGGCATTCCATAATAACAAAAAGTCATACTAAAGAATTTTGACAGATTTTTGAGCGCCGTGTACCGCATACTGACTTCGAACCGATTTTACCGTAAACTCAAACCAGGAAAAATCCATATATAAAGGCGCACCGGATTATAAGGCGCACCTTCGATTTTTGAGAAAATTAAAGGATTTTAAGTGCGCATTATAGTCCGAAAAATACGGTACTCCACATTTGACATACACTACCAGTCAAATGTTTGGACACACCTTCTACTTCAGTGTTTTTTTCTTTATTGCTAGTATTTTCAGCATTATACATTAATACTGAACACAACTTCTTAAGTAACGATGGACTGTTGTTCGTCTTTACTTGCGTGTTTCTAGCCATAATGTGGATTTGTACTGGGCTATTGACCCACCCTTTCTCTGCACAAGACAACTAATGGTCTAAAGAGCATAAACAATGTAAGACATGATACAAATTAACTCTTGACAAGATGCATAAACCTCTCCTTGGCTGCCTTGAGGAGGATGCACCTCTACATTTCTGATTTGGAATATTATATCTGTATTTTTCCGTCAATGCAAGATAGAGAATAACTTTTTAAAGTAAATGTTTTCATGCAGTTTTTGGAGGCTAATATTTTGTATTGGCACACATCCACCCTAACAGAATGCATCATAATATTCAGTAACATCAGCGGAATGTATACCGTTTTCATTCCAGTGAGAATTATTGAAATTCAAAGAAACACTGTTCTACCTCTATAACTATAACTAAAAGAGACAAGACGAAGGATTTAAATGTCCCACAGGAGCATACGATAAGGCTACTGCTTCTGACTTAATCGCAGGTGTTGAAAAACATTTTAACACAAGGTTGAACGGACTGACTCTAATGCTCATAAAATGTAAATAAAGTACATTTCCATCTGGAGGAAATTGGATTTATGTGACCGTGATGAGTCACCTAGAAATGATCAACTTAGTAAATCCCACAAGGGAGTCTTCAAGCAAAGCAAACAGGATTTTTAAGGGCATCACATAAAACAAGCTTTTTTTAAAATACCACTTTCTGCTGGGAAAACGTCACCGTCTCACCACAAGGCTTCCTGACCCACCAAGTGTGTGTGCAAACATATGTGGACAGTGGCTTGAGCCGTTTTTAGAATCTGTTCACTCATCCATCTGTCTGTCTGGCAGACCGAGTAGGTAATGTCTGAGTCACGCTCGACCAGCGAGCATGTTTGCTGCATTCATTCACCAACTGTATGTGAGTGTAAACAAGTCTGCATGATTCTTTCCCACAGTCTGACCTTCTGTGAACTGAAGTAAACAAGATGCAAAGTAAACAACAAGTTGCATTTTAAAAAGGTACAAAAAATTAATCATTTGTGATTGCTGTGCGCTTACTCCGTGCTCTGCATAAGCATAAAAACTGATGGGAGCAGCAGAATAACTAAATAAAAGCTGTGCACATCTGGATTCAGACAGTTTCTTCCCGACGTGCTTGCTGATGTTTTCTGATCTCGCGCTGTCAGACTGGATGAGAAGCAGCAATGAACCATGATGTTCAGGTCAGACTTTCTCCAGTCGTTGCCAGGTTTATCTCAGGACATGTGCTCTGGGCCTACAGCCCTGTGAGATTTTGTTTTGCCAGCATATTGGTAAGAACTAAAGTCCGACTGATTTTTAAAGGGATAACAGTGATAGTTTGGAGCAGAAAAAGACAATGAACCACACAATACAAATCTTGTCACCCTGACTTATGGAGCATAAAGAAATGCAACTATGACCTCAGATTAATAAAGAATAATGTCTAAAACAATACCAGCAACAGCACAGAACAAATTATTCAGTCTGATGGCAATCCATCATATCTTATGAATAGCGGGATTGGAACACATCTGTCCATTTTGTCACCTTTGTCTTCATCTCATCTATCCTGCATGTAAAGTCAAATGTAAACACAAGCTTTAAATAAACTAAACCTTTTAGATAATATATTCTCATAGGCATACCAAACTTCTATCAATGAAAGTTAATTGAGTTGAAAAAATATGACCAAGTATTTCAATTACTTGTAAAAAATACAACCTTGCTTCCTCAGTCCATGAACCTGAAAATAAAATGGTCTTCAAAACAAAGCTAATGTTTTGCTACAGATACAAAGTGTCTTGAAATTGTCTTAGTAATAAAAATGCAATACCTGCATAAAATAAATTATGTGCATAGGGCTCTATACTATTATTAATATTGTATGCAGGTGCTGTGGTCAAACTTAGGGTTGCATAATAGAACAAGATTCAGTTCAGTTCAGTTGAATTTAAATACTGCCAATCATCCAAGATCATCACAAATTCAGTCAAAGCCTTAAAACTACCGTATTTTCGGGATTAAAAGTCACTTTTTTTTGCATAGTCTGGCGAGGGGAGAGACAAATACATCGGAGCGACTTGTATTTTGAATAAATTCGACTGCAGGGTGTTTGTACATTGACAGCTGCTAGAGGAGGCGCGCCGCGCGTCCCCCGAACAGATGCGACCTGTTCTGCAGAGCAACTAATACACGTTTTTTTTCCTTCTTCGTTTTGCATTTTTTGGCTCCTGCGACTAACATACCGGAGCGACATATCACCCGGAAAATACGGTACACATTAAATATTTTGATTAGTGCAGGCAAAATTGCAGCTGGGAATCTTCTTGTTCTGGTATCGAGAAATGTACAGCTCACTCGCTGACAAATGTAAAAATCAAACAAACATTCTCTCTAAACTAGCATAGAGAATAATCTGTTAGTGCCACTGAATCAAAAATACCACTGCATATTAGAAGCTGTTTTTATTTGTCCTATTTCTTCTAAACCTTTGTAATTCTGGACCTTAAAATTGCAGCTTTTTTCCATTAGATAATGGCAAAGGCCAATACTGTGATTTCAATGTGCATCCCTAATCAATACATGGAGAGCAAAGCAGCTGCTCTCTATGAACACATTTCATTCATATTTTTTTGCATCACGTGACATGAACTGCCGCACAAAAACAATATTGCTACACATCTAAAAAAAAAAAAAAGGACATTAGTGTATTCAAAAGGTTCAGCAAACATGTACACTACCTGAGTCCGGCCTCCCGTCGCTGCTCATGAACTCCTGCATCCGTTTCTCCAGTTTCTGCTGGCGTCTTCTCTTCATCACTACCTCTGGATTGGAGATTGTCCTGGTGAAGCTCGTCTCCGGCATGTCCTTATAAACCTCAGCTGCCAGACGACTGTTTTCCCTAAGCCGCAAAACAAAAGAAATGAATAAATGGAACAAAGACAGATGGAGGAACAGAAAGGTCAGAGTTTAAGTCTCTTTTCTTTCCTCTTTTGGAGCAGCCCGTGCTTTTCTTGGCTTAAGAAAAAAAACATCTTCTCCAAGGACTGAGAGGATGTGAGGGCAGAACAGTAAGATCGATGACTGTGGAGGAGAGCGTGTCTTACCCGTCCTCTCTGCTGAGCGCCTGCTCGTCACCGTCAGGGATCCGGGCAAACTCCTTCTCCTTTTTCTTTTCCTTCTTCTTCTCCTTCTTGGACAAAGTCCTCTTGAAGTTTTGGATCACGCCATCCTTCTCCTTCTCAGGCCCATTACTCTGACTCTTCTGCTGAAGAAAGAAAGAGCTGAATGAGATGATGACAGAGATGCTAAGTAAATTTAACTTTACCCACACTTGACTCTGTCGGCGTGGGTAAAAACTGGAAGATAAATATGATCGAGGAAGAAATGTGGTCAGAAAAAATATCTTGAATGATCGTTATCAGTGATCACGTTTGGTGAAATCGAACCATAAAAAAACAACAGTACAACTCAGGGCTATGTTAAAGTGAAGTGATCACCCATCATGCCTAGTGCCTACTGTACAAGCCTGTGGGGGCAGTGCTATGATGTGGGGTTGGTGCAG
>JAQQAE010015952.1:0-11903 GCA_029823295.1 Pseudamia nigra
CAAAGAGGGATTTCAGTGAGAAGCCATCCTTCTGTTTTACAGGTACATAAATCTGGCTGTCATCAGCATAAAGATGACAAGAGATTTAATGTAAATTGAATCAATGTATTTGGACAGAAAATGAAATTATGACATTTTGCAAAGAGCACCATGTCATGAGTAGTCATTAGTTACAAGCTATCAGGGTTTTAAATCTTTTCACCTGTATTTGTATTTGCATACTGTTGCTCAATAATAAGAAGCATTTCCCATTTGATTACTTAGTTAATTGATAAAATATTTGTTAGAACACTTCATCTCCAAAATAACTGATAGCTGCTGCCCTAATCCTAAAGGCCAAATCCAGGCTTTTCTGCTCAGGAAAAATTGTTTTCCATCTACGTTGACTATGATGCTCCAGACAGGCCATTGCAATGTTGATTGTTGCACTGCTACGTCATGAGCTTTTGAGCAAAATGCTTTGAATGTACCCCCTGCTTCCCTTACATCATGAAAAACAAACAAAAGGTGACCTGGTTTTACATGTGCAGCACTGTGCAGAAGATTTCAAATGGAACAACAGACACAGGAACATGAGAGGAAAAGTAATAAAATAAGAGAAGAGAGATTGAGAAGTCTTAGGTGAAGGGGGGCTGTAATGTCACGAATGGGGAATAAAATCCAGAAAGGTGGCTTTGGAAAATGTGATTTTTCCTTCCACAGCTCTGCCTCAGACACAAGTCAGCACCATGAAGCAGTTTTAGCAGTCCCTATGTTTTCCTCCAGCACATAGCCAGTGCCCAGGCTAGCTCCAGCAACATGATTGTTGTGTGGATGTTTGGCAGCTGAGGTGGCTGCCCAGTGGGAGCATTATGCAATGGAACCAGCCTTTTGTGGATTAGCCTTCTGAACAGATGTGCTCCAGGCACTATTCACTGCAGAAGTTCAATAATAGGACAAGTCAGCTCTCCAAATCAGCAGCACAACAGAATGAGGTCAGACGTACAAAAGACATGAGAGGCTTGAAGAAGGTTGTGCTCAGTCCAACATTTTAAAAGCATACTTTATGGAATTAAGAAACACATCCTCATAACTAGCTTTAGACTTATTACCTAATACTTAGGCTTGTCATGAGCCAATTAATCGACCTACGGAATGATCAATAAAATCTACCATGATCATTTTTCTGACTGTGATTAATGGCCTAAATGAAAGGTGTTTATGCTGATCTGAGAGCGTGTTATTGGTTGTGCTGCAGATCCCTCTCGTCTTCTGTGTCGATGATTGACAGGGAGGAGGGGCCGGAGAAGGGTAGTTTCTCTCACAACACACACAGAAGAGGGCGGTAGCGGAGGCTGTATTGCCAGCATTTGTTGAGACACTTTTTAAGCAAAGCCAACATAAACTGATTTGAGTTAAATGGCAACGTTTTTCATTTGACTTAAAGCCAAAATAATTTCACATGCTTTGAGACCAGCTAAAATTTTTACCTCTGCCAAAGAGGAGAAGTTTTTTGCCACCGTTTGTCTGGTAGTTAGCAAGATTACTCAAAAAGTTTCATGAAATTTTCAGGAAAAGGTGTGAAATGGGACAATGAACAGATGATTGCATGTGGTTATGCAGATTACCGTTATGGAAATTTTATTTATGGCATTTTATCAATAACTATTGAACTAATAATGATAAGAATGTGGGTGTGTTTTCATGGTCAAGGAATCTAATAATGCAGGTAAAATAAATGCAGGCCTGCTATTATTGGGTGTAAATCACATTATGGGTGAAAATGAGCTGCTTGGCAGAGGTCTGTGCTTACTGAGTGAATTCTATTTTTGGTAGTATTTGGTATAATCAAAACAGATTTCTGTCACAGTAGAATGCAGCACGTTACCATTGACTTCTCCGATATCTCACTCCACTGCTCATAAAAACATACAAACTATCATTAGTCACAGTAATTTTAGCACAATATATCAGGTAACAAAAAAGTTAGCATGACAGGCCTAGTAATAGTATCCATGCCTTCTAAAAGAAAGCACAGTAACTCAGGATTTCCCCTTCATTTCCAGAGGGTTGTGTACTGTCTGACATCCAGGGATTGAGGTATGTGCAACTTTTTGACATTGTTTTTTATACTATACTTGACAAATTTACAACAGAAAATGTATTTATAAAAGAATGGCTAGGACCACTTATTGTGATAATAGTGAAAAGTCTGTTCATGTCAGCACTGTCCTTAAGTTTAAAGAATAAGCTAAGCATGCTTCTACAAGACAATTTTTATATTTTACATTACTACTACCATATCTGTCAACAAAACTCTGGAAATACACATGAATAAAACAACACCCCTAAAAAGACAAAGACAACTGCGCTGAGATGCTGCACTTTCCTAAAAACTAAAGAATTAAACTGTTAAATACTGTTAAAGATACATTTTTATTGTGTTTATTTGAGAATATTTTATTTATTGGAGTATTTACTGCCATTTAGCAGATTTATATTTAAGTTTCATTTTAAATGTCATTAAAGAAGTTCCTGTTCACACAAAAGATGAGCAGTTTTATGTTTGAATTTTGTTTCCCTACTGTAAAGAAAACAAACCGAACCATGACCTTAAAACTGAGGTACTCTACTTCTCTACTGACCTTGGTAATTTTTGTTTTCCTAAAATAACTAAGCATTTCTAAATAAAACCAGCATGCTTTGAAATGCTTGTTAAAATTGTGTCACTCTTTTAAACATCAACTGAGAAAAAACCTCAAAGTGGCATTAATAATCTTGACCTGAACTAAATGAGCACCAACTCTGACGCTGTCTCCAACATGCAGTTTAGTTGCACAGGAACATTTTTCAGGTTCAGTTGAGTTTCTTTGACCAAATGTCCCACTGTCCCAGAAATGCTAATGTATTCTGTGCCACATGCCACAGACCTGGTTTAGAAGGGAACTCATCTCTACAAGATCAGTTAAGGAAAGGTCCCTCTTTCAGGTTTAAACAAACTAAGCTTATAAAGCTTTTCCGTAAGTGACCTCTGCAGCCAGGGCATCTCCATCAGATGTGCAAAAGGCAAAAACTTAAATGAAATGCAATCCATGAAGGACATCAGCACAACTGAAGACTGCATGAAAGGGCTTGTATGTCTTTTGCACAAAATGGCCTAAATCTCAATGGTGTAATCAATTCTTTCCTGTGGAACTGAAAGAAAGTGAAGAGTGACAGGTTAGAGACCGTTTCAGTCATTAGCTTCAGAAGCAAAACATCTCTTGGGCTGATGGGTTGGATATGACCCAAATTCAAGTTGGATAAGACAAATGCTGTGTTACTTAAAGGTTTAGTTCCAACCCAGTTAGTAAAAATAGTCAGACAGGAAAACAGCACTACTCTCCCAAACTGCTGACTTAGCTGAGGCCAGGCTTTGCCTGACATCAAGTCCCTCATACTAAAGAGGAATTGGAGTCTCAATCTAAGGAACATAAACTAATTTCAGGCGAGGACATCATGTCAAATAGTGTATTAGAACAAGCAGATTAATTGGGTGGTTTCTATGTAGGATTTTAAGCGGTTTAGGCATAACATGCATGTATTAAACTTCATTTGAAAAGGTGCATCTTCTAGTTTCTGTGTTTAACATGTAATGTAAACACAAGCTCAAACTTGGCTCAAATGTAAGTCTAACCATATAGTGGGTCACTGGTGGCCTTCAAAAAAAGCAGTAACAAAGCTTTGGAACAAATACGTCAATACATCAGTGATTCCTTGAGGTTTTTGTCTTCATTGCCTCAAACAGAAATCTGTCTGGCATCGAATCACAGTCCCACACAGTACATACAGCTCACTGAGGCCATGTAATGAAAAATCAATGCGAAGCGGCTTCAACCTGACAGTTCAAAGCAAGGAGTGGAAATTAGGGACTCCGCAGCAAGAAAACAGGCCAAGGACGCAGTCTTCTTCTCGTGGGTTGACGTATGCAGCAAAGATTATCATGTAATCCATGCATTTACAACTAAAGGAGACAGCAATCGCAGACATGACATGTCCAAGAAAAACAAGCTCTCGGTTCTAACAGTTCATGCTCATGTGTTTATTCATCTCTGTATCAGGCAATATATTAGCTGTGAAGACATGAACTGATACTTTTACACAGAAAAATAATCACAGTCCAAGGAAAAGTGAAATAAATCAGAATTTCTCAATAACATCAGCTTCAATTTGCAGTGGTCATAAACTTTGATTTTCAAAATGAAAAACACAAACTATTGCAGGTAATCAAGAGCAGCTGTGTTACTCTACAATGTAGAGTTCCTAAGTAGAGCCACAAAGACCCTGCCACAATGTCATGTGTAGTATTTTGTGCATTCACAAAAACACAGTACTGAAGTATGCATGAGTACTGACTTCAGGGAGCCATTGTTTTTGTTAAGGTCACAATGACAATTTCTTCTTTCAACACAAACCAAAGACTCAATCAGATGCGTCATCGCCCTCCTCTAACTCCAGGTACTCCAGAACAACAATAAGGCTGACCCAAGTGCTGTACAATAAAATAAACATAAAAACAAACGGGGCAGAAATAAAACAAGACAGTGAAAATATACAAATTAGATAAAAACAGGAGAATTAAGAAATACAAACAGCTAAAAAAAAACAGAATAAAATGAACAGAAAACATTGTCAGTGTATCACTCCGGTTCAAAAGGCCTGGGAATAAAAGTGTGTTTTTAAGCCAGATTTAAAAGCAGCAACTGAAGGAGATTGTCTGATGTGCAGAGGAAGCTCATTCCAAAGTGTAGGACCCAGAGCTGAAAAAACCTCACTCCCCTCTAAGTTTCCTTTGAGACTTTTGAATCTCTAATAGCATCTGGTCAGAAGACCTGAGGGGCCGAGAGGGGGTGTAAAAGTGCAGCAGATGAGACAGATTTAAAAAAAAAAAAAAAGTGTGGCCATTTATAGACCAAATAAAAGAATTTTAAAACTGATTCGTAAATTAACCATAAGCCAATGGAGGGAGGCTAAACCGGAGTTACGTGCTCTCACTTCTTAGTGCCTGTTAAAAATGTGGCTGCAGCATTCGGGACTAGCTGGAGCCTTGACATAGAAGCCTGACTAATTCCAGCCAGCAGTGAATTACAGTAATCCAGACAGCAGGTTATAAAAGCAAGGATAACCATTTCTAGATTCCGTTTTGACAGGAAGGGCTTCACTTTTGACAGATGTTTGAGATGGAAAACACAGGATTGTACTATTCCATTTACATGTTTATCGAGTTTTGAAGCAGTATCTATTTTAACCCCTAAATTGGTGATGACGGGCTTCTCATAGGGGGCCAGCGAGGAAAGGTCAGCATCAGGAGTACTGCTGGACCTACTACGTCTAAAGACAATGGCTTCTGTCTTTTAATCATACATTCTCTTCATTGTGTCTAGGGTTTCCCCAGCAATAACAATACATTAATAATTCTGAAATATTTTCTGTTGTACTCTGTTATATGCATCTGCTTTCAAGGGCAATTTGTGTGTGATGCGATTTTCATTTATTTATTAATTTATTTTTAAGCTTTATGCAAATTGTTGGATTCTAAATTTCCACACTGGTGAGGGTGTTGTGGTAGACACCTTAAAAACAGCCTACATACCAGAAGTGGATGTAGGCCACTTCTCTAACCGACACCATGGCTTTTTAGATCTATACGTGACCATATTTGGGTGAGAACATGAGTCCAGGAAATATGTAAAACTCAACACGCTAAACTTTCAGCCAATTTTCTTAAAATCACTGATAAGCAAAATGTTTGGCTAAACACAAACAAGTAATTTTAGCTCTGTTTTAACACGTCAGCAGTTCCATTTGATAACAGCACTGTAATCCTCATGAAATTGCAATAATAAGAATAGGTACACTAATGACTTGCACATCTTGGGCCGCACAGTGCATTGTGGGATTTTGACTACCCATCAGACTCCAAACTGACGGAGACCGATAGCGATATGTGCACTGATCAGTTCCAACTGTGGAAAGTTGATGATTTTAGATGATTTTATAGGCCATGTGGACTCTACGTACACATTACAGGCCAAAAAAAAGAAAAAAGCACTGATTGTCATTGTTAATGTGACAACAATACAGAAGATACTGTGTGTCTTGATATGTTGTAGGAGAAACAGATGGCAAAAAACCACTACAGACCTGTACTGTATATAGATGGCATAAAACTTCCCAGCAATTCCCAAAATTCCCGTCAAGTCCACAGATGGATTTATCAATTCATCCATCATCATCTGCGCATCCTGGTCAGGGTTGCAGAAGCAGCAGCCGAAGCAGAGAAGCCCAGACTTCCATCTCCCCAGCCACCTCCTCCAGCTCCTCTGGGGGGACACCCAGGTGTTCCCAGGCCTGCTGAGAGACATAGACCCTACAGTGTGTCCTGGGTCTGCCCCAGGGCCTGCTCCCAGTTGGATCTAGTTTTGGCAACCAGGGATTGGACCATCCAGGCTGCCTTTGGCTGCCACCCAAACCAGACAGCACCCGACCCTTAAGACCCTTCCTGCAGGTGGTGGCCCCACAGGAAGGCATAGTCACAAGGGTCTTCTGAATCACTCTTAGTTTGACCCATCACCTAGGACCAATTTGTGTTGGGAGACCCTACCAGGGGCGAATTGCCCCCGACAACATAGCTCCTAGGATCACTCAGGCACACAAACATCTCCACCACGATAAGATGGCGATCCAAGGAGGGGCTATTAAGAGTTGGCAACAGTTTTTACCCAATATACCAAACTATCAAATACCATAAACTAGTGGCACAGTGAAATAGGGAAACCCTTACGAGGATGGTGTAGTAGTTATGGGGGCATAATAATAGAGTTCATTCTGCATTTTGTAATGTATGAGACAGTGAAACAATCACCAAAGTCTGCCTTGGTTACACGTTCAACCAACATAAATAATTCAAATCTCCTAATCCAATCAGAAGCAGATGCTTTGCTGTGGTAACCCCAAAAAGGCAACAGCTGACAGATGAAGAAGACTCCTTGGTTAGGCTTTTGAGTTTGTCATGGTGAGGTTTAGATATAAAACTATTTACTTAGGGTAAGAGAAATAGGCTACGTTAGAGAACTCCCACAAATATAAAAACATGAAATACTGTATAACATAAATCCTAGTCTCCTTTTCTGGTCGACCAAGGGTTCCAAACTCATGCCATGGAGGGCCGAGACTGCAGGTTTTCTATCCAACCAGCCACTAAAGCAGATGATTTCACTGAACAGCAATCAAAGTGGGGGGGATTCAGTGAAATCTGCTTGTTGGAGACTGGTTGGAGATAAAACCTGAAGGGTCTTTGCCCTCCATCGCACAAGTTTGAGACCCCTAGTGTAGACAAAATTTTCTACCTTTTCCAAGAGTAAAAAGGTTTTAAAACATAGCTTTAAGGGCATTTTTGCCAATATTTAATAGACATAATGGAGATTGAGATTATTCTAGCAATGGAATAATGCTAGAGAGGGGGATGACATACAGTAAAGGACACTGGCCAGGCGTCAAACCCAGGTCACTGCTGTAAGGCCTGAGCCTACAGTATGTGTTAAGATACACATTTAAATGTAATACTTTATTAGCTGTAGAACTATCAGAATTCTCTACTGTAGAGACTGAAGTTTAATGGTGACCTGCAATCATTTCAATTAATTTCTACATACGCAGACATAGGAAGAGCTCACTCAACAGCTCAGCTGGAGGTGTGGTCACATAGCACTGCTTTCCATTTCTCAACATTTTCCTCTGTTTATCGCAAGTGTGTGTATGATGGTGTGGATTATGCATCAGTCAGAGGTTGTAATCTCTTCTGTGATGGATTGGAAATATCTCAGGAAAAAAAAACACCTCAAAGACACTGGAGCCTTTGCAGAGCTTTATACTAACACACAGCATATAATCTAATCCTACCTTTTGAGATCAATAAAGTGGAAAAATTATTTTTCTGTTTCACTGCAACTGTTAAATACGACGTCAAAATGTGCAGATTTTTTTTTTTTTTTTTTTTTAAAAGGTAATTCTTATGACCTGGCTCAAAAGCCACAACATAAAGGGAAACACACCATGAGTAACGTTTTAACCGAAAACACTTCATTAAAGTAAACTAGAAAATTGTCAATCTCTAAAGACATTGCATGAGATTGCTGGGTCAAAATAGTTGAACTTGCTGGAAAAATGCAAGAGTTAAATTAACTATTCAGTGGAGTAGTAATCATAACCACACATTCCATTAGAGTTCTCCATTTATTTCCTATGGGAAAAAAAATTGTCAAAAAGCTTAACATTTTAAAAATTGTACAGGTTAGAATTATTAAAAGCAATTGCAGAGATGTCCTAAATAAGCTGAAACATATGAAGTTTGAATGGTGTGAATCAGACAAAAAAATGTAGGAGTAGTTACGCAACAAAAAACGTATGAAAGTGGAAGAAGAATATTAAAGACTCAGCACAACAATAGTGGGATTTCTGCATGACTCAGCAATCCCACTGATGAAACCAGATCCGGCCTAATTAACTACAGTATATACAAAATGCAAGTGTAACATCAGTAAAGTCAGTGACTGAGGTTGTGCATGTGTGGAAAATGTGTGTGTATGTTGAAAAGATGCAAAACAAGGTGTAAATCTAAAATCCACAGACATCCACAGATGAAATGCCAGCAGGACAAAGGAAGCACAAGAGGCAAGAACAAGGGCCTGTCCAAATAATCCTTCCTATCTCCTTTCCTATCGCCTTTCCCTTATCCCTGGCGTGAGGTCAAGGAATAGTGGACAGGGAAACCTAAAGGAATCAGGAAAAGAAACTGTATTGTTCTGAAGAATCAGACTCCCCTTTCCTTAGTCGATGTAATCATGCTCCAGACAGATGACACCATCTGATGACCTGTAAAAGTGGAACTACAACATTCTAAAAATGAACTACAGTAAGAATATGTTGGACTCCTGTGTGTTTAATGAGGACAAAAACATATAGAACCCTGTTAATACTGCAACACCATGGAATAGAAATAAACCACAGCATAGGAGCTACGTACCAGTTTAAAAAGAAATCTATAAACACATCATGATCTGATTAAAATCTACTGCACAACATGTTCATTATTCTAAAGGTCACACAGTGAACATTTATAAATGTAAGAAAATAAAACTGGAGCCTGACACTACCACACCTCTATGAACCCACCCATCCATCTATGAATAATAATGATAAAGATAATGATGACTTTATATAGCACTTTTCAAAAACAAGTTACAATGTGCTTAACAATTAAAATAAGACAATCAAAACAAACTGTAGTGTAGTAAGACAGTCAATAATAATAATAATAATAATAAACAACAAGATACTGTACATAAGATCCCATACATTGGTAAAACAAATTAAAATCACACAAGCCAACGGTCAAGAAAAAGTCAATCGATAAAAGTGAGTTTTAAGAAGAAATTTAAAAGCAGACATCGAGTTTGCCTGTCTGAGACCCTCCAGCAGAGAGTTCCACAGCCGTGGGGTCTAAACTGCAAAGACTCAGTCCTCTTTGGTGTCCAGGTGGGACTTAGGAGCCACTACCAGGGTCCTGAGAGGATCTCAGAGTCATAGGGAGTCAGTAGATCACAAATGTAAGCTGGAGCCTGACCCTATAGTGCTTTAAAAAAAAAAAAAAAAAAAAAAAAGCAATAAAATCCTAAAATCAATTCTAAAACTCAGGTAGACAGTGAAAGGCAGCGAGGACTGGTGTTATAGTATGATCGGTTCTTTTAAAGGCCTGGCAGCGGCATTCTGAACCAACTGCAGTCATTGAATATTCTGCTTATTGATGCCAGAATAAAGTGCATCAAAGTAGTCTGGTCTAGAAGAGATAAACGTGTAGATAACCTTTTCAGGGTTCCCACTTTTTGAAAAATTGTTTTCCAGGATGTTTTAAGCTGCTGCAGTAGGACAGGCAAGTTATGACACAGTCCACTAATCCATCCTCCTGATGAACCATGTTCACAATCACCGACCAACACTAGTGACACTCTGCAACTGGAAGTCACCAGTTTAGTCTCCAGGTGCTTCTTTGGAACAAAAAGTATGGGATGTGAAATGGTGCTAAAAATGATCAAAATAATCAAGTTAGTCAACAACAATGACAAGAATCAAATAACTTAACAAAACTGAACAAAATAACACCAAAGTTTAACAAAAAAAGTCAACAAAATAAGGAAGAAAATGAGGAAAATAATTAAGTTAAAAAAAATTTACAAAGCACCACAACTTAAAGGAAAAAAAAGCAACAAAATGTACAAAAAGGATCAAAAGAATCAAGTGAGTTAACAAAAATGAAGAAAATAAAATCCAAATATTCCCACGACTGGAAATTTGGTAAATTATTTTTGAGGTTTTCCAGGACGTATGGGTACCCTGCGTCTCTAAGTCAGCTGGACAAAGGAAAAGCCTGATTTTAGTTTGATTTCATTCAATTCAAGTCTGGAGAGCATCAACAACTTGAACAAATGTGCTGTTGAAATTTTGGCAGCGACAGCCCTGGGGTCTCTTCTCCTGGTTGTCATCCCACTGACTGAAATATCTACCTCTGTCATCCCCTACGATTGAACTGACAGTTGCAGAATTCCATTCAAATATGCAACACTGGATAATATCTTCTAATAACATGTATGCATTTTTTATAATACCGCATTTTGTGATTTATGAACATCTAATGACTTTTCATGTTTTAAGTGTCAGACTGACAAGGAGAAAGGATTTGCAGCCTTTTTCTTGCAAATTTACACCATAAAAACATACGTAGCAGTCAGTCTGATATATAGTACAGTTTTAGCACAAATTGAACTGCCTCAGAAAGGACTGCCTCTGTCAGCCACAATGGATCATTCTAGTGAATATAGAAACTAGTGTGTTAAAGGCAGAACAATGGCTCTCTGCTGTAACAAGGCTGCTATTGACAACATCACAGCCATGCTCTGCTTTTGGAAGCTGACATAGAGCTACATACAATACATGCCTTCTCATTCAGTGCTTCATGTGTATTTGTATTATTTTCAACATTGTACACTGATACGGAAGACATCCAAACTGTGAAAGAACACCTATGGAATTATGTTTTACAATGTCCAAAGCAGACATATTTAGCCTTGATGACAGATTTGCATTTTCACATCAGATTTACAATGTAGTCACCTGGAAAGGAAAAAAAAAAGAGAAACAACATTCCATTATTATTGAGCCATCGATGTGTCCCCAGGTGCAGTCGCCAAAACCATCAAACGTTGTGATGAACATGGTTCCTTTGAGGACCAGAGCTACCTCTGCTGCAGGGGTAAGTTCATCAGAACCATTGGCCTCAGAATCTGGGGGCAGTCTTCATTACATTGCAATGGACTAAATGAGAACTAATTTTAAATATAAAAATAAACAAAGAAAAAAAAAAACAATAAATCAAGACAATGATAAAAGAACCAAAATAACCACCCATCCATCATCTTCTGCGTATCCTGATCAGGGCCTTGGGGGCAGCAGCCTGAGCAGAGAAGCCCAGACTCCCCTCTCCCCGGCTACCTCCTCCTGCTTCTCTGGGGCCGTCTCCCAGGTGTTCCCAGGCCAGCCGAGAGACATAGTCCCTTCAACATGACCTGGGTCTGCTCCAGGGCCTCCTCCCAGTTGGATCTAGTTTGGGCACCCAGGGATCGGACCACCTAGACCGCCGCCTTCAGCTGCCACCCAAACCACACAGCACCAGACCCTTATGATCCTTCCTGCAGGTGGTGGGCCCACAGGAAGTTTGTGAAGATTCTCAGTCATCCAGGTCATAGTATCCAAGGGAACTGAAGAAGCTTCCCGGATGGGTGGCGAAACGTTTTCAACCAAATTTCCAGTCCAGTCGATGGAAGAAAAAA
>JAQQAE010015953.1:0-11902 GCA_029823295.1 Pseudamia nigra
ATGGTTATGGGACTGCAGGTGGCACCAGTGACGAGCTTAATTTGGGCCGAGGATCGTCCCGTGTCTTGACGGACAGCTAGTTGGCTCCTCCAGCTCAGGGCCGGTGAAATTTTTTTGGGTCTATCACTTGACTTTTTTTTTAACCCTCAGGTCTTTTAAGACGTTTAAAATGACTGTCTTACTGTGTCCAACCTCAGCAGCAATGGCACGCTGCGAGCGTCCTTACTGATGCAGCTCAACAATCCGACTGCATCCAAAGAGAGAAAGCTTTTTTGCCTTTGCCATCAGGACGTCATGACAGTGTGGACACCTGACATAAAATGATACCAAATCCACATTTTTGCGAAGATTTGGGCTTTTAAAGGCTGTGGTCTGAAACTTTTGCTCAGCTGATGAACAGCCTATTTCAGTTTAATGGCTGTCTGCAATAAATTGCTTACTCAATTTTTTTTCCATGTCTCAGTCCCATTTCTTCTTTTTGCATTTTGAAGCACAACTTAGAACCTTGTTAAGATCCAACAGTGCAAAATGTACATTCTTGCAATTTTTCAACTGGTCTTAAAATTTTGATCAGGAGTGTATGTTGTATAAGATGACACTAGCATACAGTATGGCACAGACTGTCCTCAAAAAGTGTTTATGGTGTGTTCTGTTCTTTTTCTTCTTCTATTCTCCCGCCACATGAGCTGTACTGCGCTTGAGTGCCCCCACAATTTCCGGTGGCACTGCACCATTTTAAACAGTGCATTGCGGCTATGTTAATTGCATTAAAAATTTTAATCAAATTAATCATGCAAATGAATTAATCATGATTAATGTGTTAATTTTGACAATTGTTAAACATCTCATCTTTTACAATAAAACAGTGAAGAGCATAAAATGTGACGTGGATTCATCCACAGTAAAAAAAAATAAATAAAAAAGATATGGCAATTTTGATGATTTTCTTTTCTAAGTCTGGGTTCCACACAGATGGTAATTTTACCTTTTGGGTCTTAAGCTGAGAAAGTTTTTGAAAGCACTGGGCTATGAAAGCTTATAAATTCCTTTTATCAGTGCTGGCATATTTCTGTGACAATAGAACATTTCAAAACAATGACTTCAAAGTCATGTGTCTCCACTGCAGGAAACTGTGGACTAAATGGAGCTACAGCGGAAGACAGTCCACGTCACGACTCCATCTCATAGTTACTGTATCTGTAAAAATTAAATATTCAAATCATGGTAAAACACATGTCATATGCTGCTAGATGCCATTTACTTAGCTGTAATAGTGTCACTGCTTTCCAAATGAGTAGCACGTGTGCTATCAAGGCTAAATATCCTCTGATATCATGACATTCGTGCTGTGGCAGTGCTAAGCCTCTGCAGGATTCCTTTGATTAACAAAACCTGAGTGGAAATGAATGAAGTGCAGATATTCACTCATTTTATTCATTTTAGATGGTAGCTGTTGATGCAGCTCAACTTGTCCATTGGCTCCCAACCAAAAACACAGAGTGAAGTGTGTTTATTTCAACACAGAACATTTATCAGGAGTCAATAAGGTAATCGATAAAGAATGAGACAAACAAACATTTTTAATAATGGCATTGGGAGCAGTAAAATCTTATCTGTTATGATCTCTCCACTATAACTGAGCCAGTCATTCGTTGCAGGTATTTCATTTCTCAAACCCAGTTTCATTAGAACTATTGGCTTCAGTGTTGCTTTGTTTGAGCACATTAGGAATACCACTCACATCCATCATTTACCGGCACTCTGTCTACAGGATAGTTAGTAATAGGCGTAATTTGGTGTGAAATGTGCCCTGTTAAAAGGCATTTCTTGGTAATTCCTTAAGCTGTTCTTTCAGTGTTTTTGTTTTTATTAGAATAGGTTGAACTTATATTGCTTTGTTCTATGAGTTTGAGTTTTCAGCATGTCCTCAAGAACCAGAGCATAAAATGTACATACTTTTCATTCTTAAACTGTCACTGTGATCGTGAAACATCTGTACTTGTACTAAGCAACAATAAAGATTCTATGTGGCAAAATAATCAAATAAGTAAACTGGAAAGCAAAAACAACAGAAATAGACAATATCAGCAACAAAATAAACAAAAAAAATGAAATAATTAACAAAACATTAAGAAAAAAGTGAACCAAATAAGCAGCAAAATTAGCAAAAAATACAAAAAATAAACAAAATTAGCAATGAAATGAGCAAAAATGAACAAAATAAGCAGGTCAACTAACAAATACAAAAAAAAAATGAAAACAAGTACTCTTTCATCCCAAAAGCCATTAAGCCAGTCAACAATGTAATTAATGTAACAGGCAGATTTTAATTGTTTTTACGTTGTACTTTTAATTCTTTTTATAATCTTATTTTTATTTTAAGGGGCCTGCAATTACTGCTGTTTTCATGATACATGTTGTCTGTGAATTACGTGAACTATGTACCGTATGCCATTTCTGTGAAACTGTAGGACAGGAACTTGATTTTCCACATTTACTTTGCCTCCTCTGCTCATAACCGTCCCTGTAGAAGTGAGTTTGAATGAAACTGTTGGGTGTGTTCTGCATCAGACATGTCAAAGGTACATAGAGCCATGGAAAAAACTCTCAGACATCCAGCCTTAGGCCACACATACTGTACATGGTTGTTCTTTATAAGTGAATTTGTTTTTTCTCGGCCTCCACACGACAAATCTCCCACAGGAAAACATGGTAGACTAAAGTTGGCAGCAAGGTCTGTGTCGTGGGAGTGTTGGATTATGTAGCAGTGACCTAAGTAGAGAATTTTGTTGCGTAGTGTAACTGTATATTTATGCAGAAATACAGAAAAAGTCCTTTTGGCAGTGTTGGAAATTTTTTGGCTACATCTACCACTGCTGCACAAATCACCTCATATACAAAGGACATACACATCACAAATCAATATCTTTCAGATAATACTGCTAGTAATTCTTAGTCTTCTGGATATTCTGTGTAAAGATGTAATGAAGACAATTTTCTATCAAAGGTTTCAATAAAGACAAACCAATTACATGCAAGTTCTGTTTCAATGTGTTGCCTCTGAATGTATTTACTGAATAGCTTAAAGGTCTAGTGTGTGAGAATTAAAGAATTTCAGGGAATCATAAGACTCTAGTGGCAGAAAACTGAATATTATATTCATGATTATGTCTTCATCACTGTATAATCACCTGAAAATAATTTGAAAAAATTGTGTGATAAAATTCACTGCTTGTCTAATACAAAACTAGGCAGACTAGCATTGCAATCTTCCCTACAACAACACAGCTGGAAGAAAAACTCCACCTGTTTGGACGATGAGCTGGGAGGATGGTAGGTAGCCACCATGACTAGATACCATAGACTGTATATATTCTGAACGAAGTGACCGTGATGTCACCCATTAGTTTATGAAGGCCAATCAACTTGTCACTTCCTGGATGGTATCTTGGAGCCAAAAATAGGATGTAACCATATTTGGACGAACGGCAGCAGGGCTTACAAAGCGTTCATGCCACGGGACTCATGGGAGAGCTAACATTAGCTGGTGATGTGGTAAAACTTTATGCAGTGTCAAACAAAGTCATATCACAGCGTTGTTAGTGTAAACACTTACCCACAGCTGCAGTCGAGTGTATCTCATATATAACTATGAACAAATTGAATAAATGGAAGATACGAAGGTCTGAATTGGTCCGACTTCGGTATAGCAACATGTCAATCAAACCCCAGTATGGCAGTCATTTCTCAGATTATTTGCTGTAAAATCTTAATAAAAAAGCAAAAAGTTAAAGATGGACCACCACGTTACTTATTCGAGGGTCCAAATAAAACGTTTGAGACCATGATGACCCATGAAAAAAATTTATTCGCGTAGCATTTTCAGATAGAAGTCCAATCTGTCTTTATGGGAAAAAAGCTTCTTGGAACCGGACTATCGGTTCCCTAGTGGCCAAGCGATGGAATTACAATGTAAATTTACTTCCACATTGGCCTCACAGAACAGCCCCGGTCGTTGCCCCTTGCTAGATACCAAGCCTGACTTGGCCACGCCCCCAATAATCACAGACATTGGAGTATTGGCTGTGCACTGTAGATTTCCAAAATAGGGCCCTTTAGGCTTCCATCCCTGAAAAGTGTGTCATGCTGAGGTAAAGTGGGCACAGCTGGTGGTGTTTAAATTGCTGGTTTTCCAACAGCTGGTGAATGTTGCCTCCATTCTTCAGAGATTATCGTTTGAAGCTTCTATGGAAATCATCTCCTTAACCATGTATCTCAGATTGTGCCCTTGTTGTAATATATCAACACAACATCTTCCCCACGGTAGAACGGGTGGTGTTTTGCCCTAATTAACCCACTTAGATTATATCCAAGGCCAAGATTAAACGATACCTTTCATTCTGTGCCAGAAATCAGCCTAATTTGTCTTCAGGACACAATCTTCTCGGATTTAAGTCAAGGGTAAAAGAACAACACATTGGGTGTTTTACCAAGTCTGTGTTTAGGTGCAGGCCAAGTGAGCCGATGCAGGACGTGAGCACGTACTGTAGAAACTCACTTATGAATTGATGGCTTGTGCATCAGCAGCCACTTCCTTTCCTTCTTTTTCTTTGTTTTTTTTTGCCCCTTTGGTTTCTTTGTGTGTGCGTGTGGAGTGAGCAGAAATAATGGGGGGCTCGCCATAAGATGTGAATGACTTTCAATGGAGAAAACTGCTATCACACGAAACAGGAAATTAGATAGGTAAGGCTTTCTTTTACAGCTCAGAAAAGTCCATCTTTGGTATTCATGGGAGCCCACGAGGGGCCTGTTGAGGTACCTCCCTCCGAATATTCAGGGGATTAACTCGGGTGTGATAGAGGACACACTTCCTTTCCCACATTCCTGTTATAAGAACTAATTAACAGGCAGGAAAAACACAATTTTTTATTCATTCTATTCAATTCAAAAGACTTGCGGAGGCCACTCATCCTGAAAATGTCAGTTTGCGCACGATAGATTTTTTGGCAAAGTGAATTAGTCAGTACTTCAAACTGTTGTCAGTCAAGCACTTGAGTAATGAATAAGTAATTCAGGTGCTTGCTGTCTAAATGAGGACTAGATCAATTGCAGAGATCTTCAAAATGCTGTTATATCACTCACTGGCATGAGAAGGGAACGTGATCAATAAACAAATCAGAATGCAACGTCTCTTTTTTTTCCCAGCTGGGCCTTTCTGACAGCTGATAAACAAGCAACATTTTCCAGTCAGTTGGCAATGTTTTCCGGCCTGTTTTACTCAGTCAGGCCAGTTTTAACAATTAACTTTTCACCTCAGACTGAAGGCTTCACTTAGACTAAGTTGGTTTTTGGCTGCATACTCATACAAATTGAAGCAATCTAGAGATCTAGTCAAGCTTTCAGCCGACCTGTAATAAATCTTTCTCACTGCATACTCCACAGTCTATCTTCCATCACACGTGGCTGTTTAACATGCAGCTCACATTAGACCGAGGGGAGATAACAAGAACACAGTGAGCCTCTGTAAAGTAAGTAATTTAAGAGTAAGCCTTTAAGTCTAAACAATATCAAATGCAAGCATCCACACTATGCACCCAGAGCAAAATACCAAAAGGTATTTCTGACAACCCTGATTTGAAAAGGCATTAGAAGCTATACCAAGTAGCTTAGAAGACAAACAAGTGTGTAGGTGCAGTTATCAGTCAAAAGTCTGGACACACAATCGCCAATATTTTTTCTTTGTTTTTGTCATTTTCAGCATCGTACATTAATACCGATGAGATCCAAACCGTGAAAGGACATGTGCAAGATTATGTAGTAAACAAAAAGTGCAAAATAACCCAGGGCATGCTTTATACTTTACACTGGCCAAAACTTCCAAAACAACATTCAGATTTATTATTATTAATAATAATAATAATAATAGTAATAATAATAATACATTTTATTTGTAATGCACTTTATATTTGCATACAAACGTCAAAGTGCTACAAGCTGGGTAATTGAATTGATTTGGTCCTGGGATAGCACAGACGCTGTGATTGGCTGGACCAGGTTCTGGAGGTGGTGCAGAGAGTGAGGAGTTTGGTGAGGTAGGTGCGGGCACATTATGCACATTATACTCAATTGAAGTGACATGTATTAACAACACGTACCAGATATGAAATTTTTGTTTGAATTCAGAGCAATAGCATTACAAATGGAAAACAAATTAGTCATGACTGGAATTTCATTGTGCTGGAGATGAATATGGCGGTCCTGCTGGGGGGTGGTGACACATGGCCTGGGAGTACGTGGTCGGTCATTAGTGCACCCTGTGTCACTGCACCACCTCCATAGTTGTGAAATGGTCAACATGTGAATGCCCGAGGCCCTGGCAACACGTCTTTGTGTCATTCTAGTCAGCATACCAATGCCTCATTCTCACTGAATTTGACTTAATTTGTCTAGAATTTGACTTAATTTTGAATTTGTCATATCATGGACAAATGTTGCACTGAAACAATGCAAATGAGTACAAACCAAAACAAAAATCGCCATTGGTACGGCTATTTATTGACAAAATTTGAGAAGGATGGGTCAATTTTATTACCATGCCATAATTCTAAGGATGTGCAGTCAAGTGGAACAATGAACCCACACAGCAAAACAAAGCCAAACATTTTGAGCTTTAAAGGTGTATTCTGTGTGTCATAACTCAAATTCATGACTTGGCTCAGCGCGCTCAAAATATCTTGAACCAGGGAGTGTTGCGTTGGAAGTTTCCGTCAGTGTACAATATATTTTATTCGAAGTAGCCACATTTACCTTTGATGACAGATTTCAATCTGCTTTTCAGCTGGTCTAATATTATGGCGAGAAAGTCTTTTATTTTTACTTAACTGTTTCTTGTCATAATATGGATTTGTACAGTAGTTGCAGTAGCATGAATAGAGTTGTTGACTCTGTACCGACCCTTCCTCTGCACAAAACGACTAATAGTCTGAAGGCAAGAAACGGCACCAATTAACTTTTGACAAGACAGACATGCCATCAAACCTAAGTGTGGCTACTTTGCACAAAGTAAAATATAAAATGTTTCCAAACATTTAACTGTCAGTGTATATTATTTATGCTGTTGGTAATGCATTTGAAAATGATTAATGTTGATAATGAGTCTCATGTGAAGTGAAAATCTTTATTTAAGCTTCAAATTCACAGATATGCAAAAGTAATTATGCAAAAGAACTCGTTGTTCTTCAGTGTAGTCATACAAGTTGGAGAAGAAGATCAAAATAGCTTTTGTTAATTGAATCATTGCTATTAAATTAATAAATAGACAATGAGATCCTGAAAAGTGTATTTGTTATTACAGTGAACTGCTTTATCTGTGAAATTACCCTTTGTAGAAATCTTCACACAGCTTATGACATAAACAGACTAACCAGCTTAGCATTAATTGATTTTTTGTTTTTGTTGTTTTTAGCAGAAAACTATTACTTCTTACTCCTTTGAGGCCTTGACACAGTGTTTCTCATTACATTAATTTTCACAGCACACATTTGCAAAGTTTGTTTTGCTTCAAAAATGCTTTCACACAAATTTTCAAGGTTCACTTTTAAAACTTTCACAGACCTCAGTGAGGAATGTCACATTAATGTCATTAAAACTGCGGTGCTTGATAGTTGGGTTTATTACCTATCAGCATATTGTAATTCAGGTGATAATAATTTAGGTGAGCATAACAAATGTGGTACTTATATTAAGAAATTATTTAAATTAAAAATGAACATCAGCTGCATAAATACACCTACAACAGCCTAAGAAAGAGACCTGTTTTTCCACTTGACACATTTTTAAAAGCTAGTTTGATTCTAGATACAGTAGTTTCATTCTTTGACTGATTAGTTGTGGTTTAAGTCCTTCTTTTGTCAGTGTTTCTAAATAATATTTAATATACTCAGGGACACTTTTCACATCTGGCCTATGTTCAGCAACATAAATGACTGATCCTTTTCCACTGCCAGTGTCAGTTCAGCTCGACTTGATTTGACCAGTGTGATGATTTTCCATTGCGGGCATAGGCCCACCTCAGCCCATTTGGTTGTTATGGCAACACAAGATAAGCAGCTTTGCCAAAGTGATTTTTTTTTTTAATTCAACCTTTACTTAACCAGGAAAGATCCCGTTGAGATTAAAAACCTCTTTTCCAAGGGAGTCCTGGCCAAGATAGGCAGCAGCAGATACAAAACAGTTATAAAATCACACACTTAATGACATTTAAAAAAAAAAATAAATAAAATAAAATTTACACACACCTTATAAAAAAAAACAAGTACAAGTTGGGGAAGTGGCCTCAAGAACTTTCAGTTTTGATTATTTAATATTATCACTTTAGCAACACTAACAGTGGAAGAAACACATGACTCCACGTTATAGCCTTTTAATAAAAACAAACAACTCTGGAAAATATAAAAATACCACTGTAATTTTTTTTTTCTGAGATCAACATCGCTACATATATGACAACCATTCCATTCCAATGTCTGATGAATTCCAAGGCAAGCATACCCCATTAATTAATGAGGTACCGATTACCTGAACCAAATATTATTTAACAAGGAAAAGAAAGTAAATCAGGGTTAGTTCACAAAATATTGATTTCTGAACTCTGCCCAAGTTAAAACATTAGTACTGTGTCATTTAAAAATGAATGTGAACTTTTTATTTTGACCACTTGTCATATTCAGCAAATAAATACTCTAAATGAAAATATTTTATTTGGAATTTGGGAGACATGTTGCCAGTAGTTTAGACAATAAATAAAATATGTTTATTTAACTCAAACACATACCTATGAATGATAAAATCAGAGAAACTGATCATTATTCATTATTCATGTAGTTTTAAGAAGTGATCTGTGAATAACTAGGCTTATAATTAATGGTCTTTTTTCATCAAGATAGAGCCCACTGAAAACTTTGTGAGATGTTTTCATTGACTTCCTGCTTACTCAGCTTGGTGTCCCTCAGTGTAAAATGGTGACACATGCAAGGAACCAGGTCCTTGTCCTGCAGTGGGGGTCTGCCTGTTGGACTTGGTCCCCGCATCAGGTCTCCATAGAGGAGATCCTTAGGGATCCTCCCGTCATCCATTTGCACCACATACCTGAGCCAGTGCATTTGTCTCTGCTTCAGCAGTGTGTACATGCTGGGGATTCCAGCTCTCTCCAAGATGCTGATGTTTATGATTTTTTTCCTTCCAGGTGATTTTCAGGATGTGTCTGAGGCAGCGCATGTGGAGAGTGTGTATCTTTCACGCCTGTCAGGCACGTGCACGAATATCACTGTTTCACTTGTGCACAGAAAACTCCTCAACTTGACCCCAAGATGGTCATTCTAACCTGAAAACGACACGTGCCATGGCTGAAACACATCTCCAAATCCCAGTCAAAGAAAACAGAATTTTCCATCCCTAGCCTTCCAGATGGGAATGAGCGTATTTCTTGCATCTACCAATATACCGTATTTTCCTGATTAAAAATCACGTTTTTGTTGCATAGTCTGGCGAGGGGAGCGACAAATACATCGGAGCGACTTATATTTTGAATAAATTCGACTATAGGGTGCTTGTCACACTGACACCCGCGAGAGGAGACGAGCCTCAGCGCAGCTCAGGCGCGCGCCCGCGGCAGCGCGGACAGATGCGACCTGTTCTGCAGAGCGTCTAATACACGTTTTTTTTCTTCTTCATTATGCATTTTTTGGCTCGTGCGACTAACATGCCGCAGCGACTTTTCATCCGGAAAATATGGTACACGGTATTCAGTGTCCATGACCCACTTTTGCCCAAGATTCGAAAAAATCTGGTTGTATGACACAGGACACAAAAATAATGAAAACCACAATTTGAACATCCACCTATGAAATAACCGTGGTAAATAACTAGGTTATCGTGATCCATGATGGAGGCAATGAAAATAGTTAGAATTCAAGTAACATAAGACGCTGGATGATCTATATCAGAGCACACATGGACTTCACATTCCTTTATTTATAGCTTTTACGGCCTTTTGATGATGTTGAATCTATCATTTTGTTCTTAACCTCTCATTGAACCTTTTCTCACAAATGTGAAAAATTTACATTACCATTGGTATGAAGGGTAGGGTGAACATTTTGCACTTTCCTGTCCTTTATTCATCCCCAGTGTGCAAAGGGCTTTAATATTGTAGTATGTTGTGGCCTCCAAAGCCTCCTGGGGAAAATACAGCATCTGCTTTTGTAGCTCTTTAAATTCCCTAAAGGGTTCAATGGCGTGTGCAGTGGTATGCTATAGCTGCAGACACAAGCAACATGTTTCAGGCCATGAGATGAATGAAAGTTATTTGCTTTATATTCCCTTTCCTTTTAGTGCTGTCTTGGGCAGGCAGTGGCAGTTTGAGTAACAGCTAAGTACCCAGGAACCTGTAAAAATTAGATAAAAGACATAAAACAAAGCAACCTCTAGAAAAGAAATAAAAAGATGGTCCAATAGAACACATGGGCTTTTGGTTATTTATTTCTTAAAGTAAAATAACCAGTTGCAAGCAAAGTAGAAAGTAAAGTAATGTTCCCAATGTTTAGTCCGAGTTGTCTTCTACTTCAAGGTTCAGGGATAAATTTACATGCGCGCTTATGTGTTGGAGTCTTTGTTTTGTTGCATGTTCATGGACAATGGTCATGCCCATTAAGCAGCCTTGTTTACTTACACCCTTTTCCTCCCAATTAAAATCCTCATGCTCACTCACACTGTCTTCAGTCCCCCAACTAGTTTTAGTGAGTCAGTTACTGACAGCGTAAAAGCAATAAACAGTATGTGAATTAATTTTCCTAAATAAAATGTCCTTTAGGAGAGTTGTAAAACATATCATGACATAAAACATCAATACCATAGACCGTTTATTAAAGATAGATAAACCCTCTGTGATGCCATGGGTTTTTGAAGAGCCATTTGGAAGCTCAAACAAGGATCCTCTGGTCCTGTCGTATTGGCATCACTGCCTCTCCCTCTGTTCCCACAGCTCAACATTCCCACCTTTCTAAGTCTTTGTCTGTGTACAGGTCTGTAAGCAGGATTACACAAAAACTACTGCTCCAATATGCACCAAATTTGGTGGAGGCATGTAGCATGGGAAGCACAAGAACCGTTCTAGTGGGGTTAGGGTTGGGTTATGGGATGATCAACTCAATGAGGAGAAAAGAGGATTAAGACAGGCAGATACATACTGTATGGAGGCACACACACAGACACACATAGGCACACTTTCTCTATTTTATATGGGAATTGAGAACTGGTTCTTGTTGAGAACCAGCTCTCCGTGGATCAATTCCTTTGGATCCTGATTTAACCATTCCATTACTGATCCCGTCATGTATTTGATGGAGTCACATGCCTCACAGCACTGGTTTGTTTACAACATATCAAACATGTCACCAGACAGAAGCACTCATAAGAGTGGTTATATTTTACATGTAAAGACGATAGCAGGGTCTCCTGCAATACTTGCAAACCTGTCATTTCATGTAAGTGAGGAAATATCTTTATACACACAACATGTAGTTTGAGCACATGATGCCACATATTTCACAGCTCGCAAGGCAACAGCAGCAGCACAGCTATCATTAGTGCGGCATCCGTCGCAAAAGGTAACATCAGTCCCCCCACCCAGATTCTGTCTACTGAGTTACTTAGCGCGGTTTGATTGGTTGTAAAAAATTGCTTTCACTTCAAATATAACCACCATTTCCATTCATTAGATGTAGATCAGGGGTGTCCAATCATTGCCACAAAGGGCCGAGTCACTACACATTTTCTTTCCAACCAGTCTCTTCAGCAGGTGTTTTCACTGAATTCCTTCCCACTGATTGCACTTCAGTGAAAA